>AWUE01019241.1:0-77402 GCA_001974825.2 Corchorus olitorius
TATAATCTATGTTGTAGATTCAAACGACACATATAGGCTGGATGAGCAACATGCATGTAGGTTTGTATTTTTCATTATATGATTGATCATTAAAATATCATAAATAAATAGTTCCTTGATAAGTAAGAATAAGATCTATCAAATTGATATACAGATCAATGGTTCTGTGAATCATTTATGTGATGAAGTGCAAGTGAGTCTGCTGTAAAAAACAATAGAATTTAAGCTCATATGTTCTCTGACATGCTGCTGCTTTGTGGTAAATATTGAGTTCCATGATATTGGTGGTTGATATTAGACAAACTGAAACAGTGGAATTTGAACTGATATGTTCTCTTCTCTGACTTGTTGCTGCTCTGTGGTGAATATTGAGTTTTATGGTATTGGTGGTTGATATTAAGCAAACTTAAAATCAATGCTCACATTTATATATATCTAAAGTTACATGGGTTCTGAGGGAGAGTTTTATTGCATGTAGCATCAGAATATGAATCTCTTTAATGTGATTTGGTGATGGCAGTTTGAGTTTCTTCTCATGGTATTAGTGATTGATATTAAGTGAACTAAAAAATGGACACTCATATTCATATTATCTAGATTGATTGGAACTTGGCTAGATTATTAGTGAGAGTTTTGTTGCATGTAACAGGAAAACGAAAATCAATTTAATATTTGCTGATTTGATGTGAATGTAATTAGTTGACCATCAAAGAGATATAGGGAGATATTTCCTAGCTCTAATAGATTAGTAAAAATGAGTTATTATATTTGCAACTTTCATTCAATTAACCAAGACTGTATCTCTCTGTCTTCTGTTTTTTTTCTTTTCTTTTAGTTAACCTTATGAAATCAGATATGTTGACATTTGTGTATAAGGTACCATAATTTCAACTTTGGTATGCATAGGTGAGGTAGTAGGGCAATAAAATATGCTATTCTGTATTGTTATGTTATCAAATATGGCAAAGGCAATTTAAATGAATGTTTAGCAGGAGCTATAGCCAAAGAATAATAATATGACTATAGCCAGAAAGTTGTTTGTTGGCAGGGCAAAGTTCTTAGTTATGACATGCATAAAATGCCAGAGTTATGACTTGCATGATTTGCTGTCTCAAGCTCTTAAACAAATTTTTAGATACATGTCTGAGTAAAAGTACATTGAGCTTATTCATGACCATGTTTATGTTGTTTTTTTTTCCAAGTTGGTTGGTCATTTAATATGCTTTGTTACCCTTTTTTAAGTCACACACTGTTGTTATCATCATCAATGATAAGAGGGGCCCGGTAGCATGCATGTTGGTCATACTTTTCCTAAATACCTAATCAATTTGCTTGCTTTTGCCTTTAAGTTCTATCATGGACTTTGGACTGGATCAGTTTTTCCATCCCATACTTTTTCAATTTCTTATTATGCTAAATAAGCATGTCGAATATTTACTAACCTAGACAAAAGTTGTTTGTTTCTTGAAGGATGTTGCAGTTAAGGTCTATTCTGCGGGTGAATACCAAGAGTCAACATTACATGACTACAGAAAAGAGGTACTCTAGATTCTCTTTGAGTCCTGATCAAATCAATATCATTTGTGAAATAAAGCTCTAATCTTCCTCACCAAACATTGAATAATCATGTTTATACATGTAATAGTGCCTTAAACAGTTGATTGCAGCTTTATCTCATGGTGACTTAAAATGATCCGTGCAATGATGTATGCACTTAGCTAAGCCAGTTTTCTTCAAATATATAACTGCTTTGAAATGATGTATGCACTTTAACTCTCTGTCTAATAATCCGTGCAATGTCCTTGATTCTCCCAAATCTGTATGATCAGCAAGATGAAAAGTCAGGTTAGTGTTGCGTTTGTCTCTAATTTGTGCATGTAACTGTAGACCATATTTTCAGAGTTGATGATAAAATCAGATTGTTCAACTTTGTTTCATTCTTATTGTTTGGTTGATCCTAAACTTGAGGTTTTGGAGGGGGGCTCATTGCGAACCAAAGGCTCTGATGAATTCAAACCCTTCATTTGTCCTCTTCTTGATATAACTTTTGGCAATTTAATACATTATTTCTTATCTAAAAAAAATGGTCTTACTTTGTTTTCATTTGGAACTTTCGTTCTTGGTTGGAATGTAGATTGGGATGTACTAATCAAGCTATCTTCTTCAACTCAGCTTGCAAAAAAAAAAAAAAACTATTAGACTGGAAGCCTGCAAAATCAAGTCATGATTACATGACTAGAACCCTAAGCAGTGTTTGCATGCTTCCATGTTGATTTCTTGACTTACTTTTGCAGGATTTGTGTTTCATCGAGATGAAATTGAAGTCACCCATGTAAAGACAATCTTCGAAATAGTTAGGTGCAAGTTCAGGACTCTTCAGCCAGTCCTCTCATCCCTTCCTTTGTGATTTCTCTTGAATCACCCAATTTCCAGTCTCAACCACCAGCACAAGTTAGATCACACTACAATTCTGGTGACAAGGGTGTTTATGTGAGACAAGCAATGGGAATCCAAGAAACTGCCTTAATCGAGCCAGAAGGTTTCTCTGGAGGAATTTATATAGTATTAAGTACAAATAACAATTGTCTTAGTGCACAACTAACTCTGTATGATGGAAATATATCCCTTGATTATCTACTTTGTTTACGTGGGAATTTCTATCTAAGAAATGATCTTTAGTTATTTACCCAGTTTCCATAGAAAATTTAAACACCTCTAATTTGTAAACCCATATATACTTTCTTGCTCTCTTTCATTGCTTAGTTTTTTGTTGATTTTCCAAGCCCCGCGCAGCGAAACGCGCGGGTAAAGATCTAGTATATATATATATGATGTTGCGAATAACGTGAAATTTGAGTATATGACCTTATCAAATCCAGGATGGCAGAATCCATATGATAACGATAATAAATAAACAAAACAAAGCAATGTACCCAAAACACAAAACAAATCAAAACGTGAATTTGACCCTTTTTTTTTCCTTCGGAAACTAATTAAGTCACAACTCACAAGCACATGTGGCCATTTACATTATTTTTTTTCTCTTATAAAAAAATAATTGATGTATCAAATGATTCTAAAATATACTATATAAAGTATTTGATAGCCTTAACTCGTTAAGTAAACAATTTGAGGCAAAATTAGTAGACGTGTTTCTGTTGAGACGAGTTAAATCTTAATAGTACCACTTTTTTTTATCTCATTCGGTATTCAGGGATTTGTTTTGACTAATCCGGATCCGATCCACGGTGCACCTAATTATGATGGGTGAGTCTATCAACAGGGACAGTTGCGTACACAAGGTCTCGAATATAAAATCTGTTTAAGCTGAAACAAGACGCTTACCACCCGATCCAACCCCTTGTTAGTCGTAATACCACTTTTTGAACCACAAAGTACACACTCTTTAAAAACGAAATAGAAAATTAATGTAATTTTGAACTAAGAATCCACCGTCAATTGAGCCCATTTGACCAGCCCATTCATAAGTATCCTGTTTATGGGAATTAAGAGCCCAATTCCGAGCCCAACTCAGCCCAAAATTATGTGGAAAAGTGGTATGATAAAAAATGGTTTCATTTCAATTGATAATAGAATGAGTCTTTCCACGTGGTAATCTTTGTAGACTCTGATGAGAGGTGAGAAGTCAAAAACAACTTCTGGATCTGGTTTGCGAAAATTATGAAACTACTACTAGTATATTATTATTATAGTTTAATGAGTGGGAAATTTATTTATTTATCAAACTATATATAGTAGGATTAGTACTTACTACTAGATGGATAAAATAGCAAAATTAATTAGTACTGATATTACTAGTTGCCGTATATACTCCTACTTACACCTTTTTAATTTTTTGAGTTTGTTATGGTTGCGTATTACCAATAACATGTGCATTTTTTTAAGACATGCTATGAAGAAAATTACATAGCAGCTTCTGAACGATGATAATGCCATTCTTTATTCCTCTAGGTCCTATTTCTGCTGTACTATTGGAATATGTTGGCGAAAATTATTATTATTATATATACTAAATAAAGAAATAAAATTAAAATTACATGTTAGCCAACCACTGATTTTAATTCCTCCACAGAAACAAGAATGCAAAATTAAATTCAGCTGGCTTTTCATGCAAATGGTTTTATCTGTCAATTTCATGCAACCTCCCCTGTTTTCCCCTATTCCAGAAGGCAGTGCTTGGCGGGCTGCTTCTGCAAGTGCAATCCCATATGGGAGTCTCAACTCGTTGAATTTAAGAATTTCCCCTACCATATACAACTACCTTTATTTTTATTATGAAAGATAATAACAGTTTTCAACTTGGTATTTAATTTGTTTTTAGATACAAATTGGTACCCACATATTACTTTAATGGTAGCCACTCTCTAATACAGCAAAAACCAGAAAACTAAGTGCTAGGCAATCTCTAAATACAGTATAATTTTCTTCTTCTTCCTCAAAGAAATACGAAACACCCACCATCAACCTTAAAACTACAAAACCATTCTTACCCTAGCAACAAAACCATACCACTAAATTTCACCAGAGAACTGGTTAGATCGATGGCTGAATCGTTCGCATTTGACATTGCTGGAAAAGTTTTGGGGAAGCTATCGAGCGGTGGTTTCAAAGAAATCAGCTTAGCATGGGGTGTCAAAGATGAGTACCGAAAGCTACAGGACACGTTAACTAGTATCAGAGCCGTGCTCTTGGATGCTGAAGAACAACAAGCTCGGAACCATGAGCTTGCCCTTTGGATTCAAAAGTTGAAAGACGCTTGTTTTGATGTGGAAGATATGTTGGATGAATTTGAGATCCATGCATTGAGGAAGCAAGTCCTGCAGCGTGGAAGCGCCGGAAGAAAGGTATGCCATTTCTTTTCTAGCTCAAATCCATTGGCATTTCGTTTGAAGATAGCCCATAAGATGAGAAAAGCAAATGAGATGTTGAATGAGATTGCAGTTAATAAGGCCAAATTTAGTCTCACTGAGAAACATGAAACTAAGAAGATTGTGATGATGCATAGTACTGCTGAGAGGGAAACCTACTCCTTTGTTAAGACATCAGATATTATTGGGCGGGACAGAGACAAAGAGAATATAATAGAGTTCTTAGTTATGAATCCAACTGATGACAAGGAAGACATTCATGTCCTTCCTATAGTTGGAATTGGAGGCCTTGGGAAAACTGCTCTGACCAAATTGGCCTACAATGACGAAAGAATAGAGAAGCATTTTGATTTGAGAGTTTGGGCTTGTGTTTCAGAGGATTTCAATATAAAGCCATTGATGATGAAAATCATTGAATCTGCTACGGGTAATAAATGCAGTGACATGAATAAGGAGGGCTTACACAAAATCTTGCATGATTGTTTAAGTGGTAAAAAATATTTGCTCATATTAGATGATGTGTGGAATGATGATATCAAAAAGTGGATTGAATTGAAAGATTTGTTAAGTGTGGGAGCCAAAGGAAGCAAAATAATAGTCACTACTCGTAGCAGCAAAGTGGCTACAATCGCAGGCACAATTCCCCAGTATGATTTGGAACATCTCTCCGAAGATGATGCTTTGCTTTTGTTTCTTAAAATTGTCTTCAGGGAAGGTGAAGAGGAGCAACATCCAAATCTTGTAAAAATTGGGGAAGAAATTGTTTCAAAATGCAAAGGTGTTGCATTGGCTGTGAAGACACTTGGTAGCCTACTTTGCTCAACAACTGCAGAACATGATTGGAAAAGTGTGAGAGATAATGAGATATGGAAATTAGAACAAAAGGAGAATGACATTTTGCCTGCTTTAAAACTAAGTTATGACCATTTGCCTTTGCATTTAAGGCGATGTTTTGCTTATTGTTCAATCTTTCCAAAGGATTTTGAATTTTTAGATTATCAATTGATCTCCTTTTGGATGGCACAAGGGCTTTTGCAATCATCAGATAAAAATGAAGAGTTGGAAAATATCGGGAGGCGGTATTTAAATGAGTTGTGCTCAAGGTCTTTCTTTCAAGAAGTTAAAGATTTATTTTGGGTTGTCAGCTTCAAAATGCATGATTTACTACACGATCTTGCGCTGTCAGTGGCACAAAACGAACTCAAGTCATTTGGCCAAGACCTTACTCCAACTGTTCGACATTTATGGTTTGATGATAAGTTAAAGCAAGAGGCTTCTTTAGAGGTTCTAAATAACTTGAGGGGTGTGAGAACATTTTGTATTTCACGTGGAGAAAGTGAATCCCTTATGGAAACATGCATCTCATGGTCCAAACACTTGCGGGTGTTGGATTCCAATTACTCTAGTTTTGAGAAATTGCCAAAGAGTTTTGGCAATTTGAAGCATTTGAAATATTTCAGCATGTTGGGAAATGGGATTATAAAAAAGCTTCCAAATTCCATTTGTAGTTTGCAAAGTTTGCAGACTCTATTACTTGATGGATGCAAGGGAATTGAAGAGTTACCAAGTGATATGAGGCAGTTGATTAGCCTTAGAACTTTACAGATAACAACAAAGCAGTTGATTTTGCAAAAGAATGGAATAGGGTGTTTGACATCTCTTCGCTATTTGGGATTGGCTGATTGTGAAAACTTGCAATGCTTGTTTGAAGATATGCAAAACCTAAAAGCCCTTCGAACATTGTGTATTTGGAACTGCAACAACTTGGTTTCATTGCCACAAGGTTTGAAAAGCCTAACTGCATTAGAAACGTTGGTGATTCTTCATTGCGCAAGGCTTGATCTCTCAATGGAGCTGGTAGAATTTGGAGGGAAAGAAAAGGAAGAAGAAGAGGGTAGCCTTAGAAAATTGTGGATTGGAGGATTACCAAAGCTGGAGGCACTACCCCAATGGATTGTTTTGGGATCCACCAAAACTATACAACATTTGTGGATTACAAATTTGGACAACCTCTCCACATTGCCACCATGGTTGCAACATCTCAAATCACTTCAAGAGCTTAAAATTGGAAATTGCCCCAACCTATCATCTCTGCCACAAGGATTTCAACACCTCACTTCACTCAAAGAATTTTTGATTAAGGGTTGTCCTATCTTGACCCAAAGTTGCATACCCGGAACAGGGAAGGATTGGCCTATGATTACTCACGTTCCTACCGTCTTCCTCCTCGACTTGGACTACTTCTACGTACTGCCCCGGTGATGATTAATAGGTACTTTTTTTTTTTGCACTATGATTTATATATAGGTACTTAGTTAAGGAATTATGGGTGCTTTTCTATTGTATGTTTGATTTCGCTAAAATTCTAATCTGAGGGTAAACCTTTTTCAAAATATATATAATTTGAATCTAATCTTTTAATTAAAATAAATCGAGTCTAAGCCTTTCGTGAATTACTCTACTTCATGAGTTTAAACCTTCCAATTGAATCACATCGAGTTTACCTTTGTGAGATTCAGCAAATTGAGTTTAATTTGGATCAAAATAGGTTTGATGCAAATGATTATCTTCATGCACTTACTATGTGCATTATTGGACCAAATATACATAGAATATTTTGTGTGCTTCTGTTTTATTTTAAATAAATTTTGTTATCTATATGAAATTGCAGGTCGAGTTTATGGATTTCCTGAAGTTCACTTCTCTTGGTTCTCGGATCAGCTGCTTTCCCATTTTATGTGTCATGAGTCATGATCATGTAGCTCATTGCCTTTGTAATTATTATAAATGCTGCAATTTGATTTCTTGTGTCTAGTCTACACTTTCTCTATCCTTGTTTGTTTCATTTGTCATAAATAATCAGCTCCATGCTTTTTATCTCCACTGATTCATGGTTATGGAAAAACAATGCTTTTACCCTTTAATTGGCTGCAGTTTATGTGTCTTTTTCTTAGTACAAGAATTGGCATTATGAGTTTTACTCAAATCTCACACCACTCCATCCTTCTCAGTATTATTTTATCACCATTGCTCTTAGCTGTGTGGCAACTAAAAGTTACAATGAAAAATAAATATCATCCTCCAAGTTGTATACTTGGAAAAAAAAAAGTGATCAACACAACTTATGATGGGAAATTAAAGAAAAAAAGAGTAGCATAAAAAAAAACATTTTTCTAATGTGATAAGCTAAACAATAGTATGGCCCAAAGGCCTAACATGATTCAGGCCCACCAAAGTCCATTGGCCTCCTATATAAAGGCCAAGATATATCCTCTCACTCATTATTATTCATTCTATCACATTATGCCTTACTCTTAATTGTTGTGGGTTGTATTTAACTTAGAAATTAACAAATACAGTATGTATAATTTGAGAGAATTACATTTTCATTGTTTAGGATTTGTGTCAAGCTCAATTAAGCAAAACTTAGTACAGCAATGTTTGAAAATCTATGAATAGGCACATATTGGATATACAATATATATTGTTAAGCTACCAAAATTTGCAATAAATTCTCAAGTAGAACATACATTCCATTTAAAACATTTACATATGAACTTGGAATTCCTCGTCAATCATATTCACTTTATAAACATTTACATGTGAACTTACAATAACAATATTTATCCAAATGGCAATTCCTCATCAATCATATTCACTTTATCAACCACTACTAACCATACTTCAATGTTAATTCAAATTTCTCGAAGCCTTAAACTTGGAATTGAGAATATAAGTCTTGTTGCCTAAAGATTTCAAAAGTTAGCCGACTACATTTAAGAAAAACTCAGGTAGGAGTAACGGAGGTCTTTGAACGTCTATAAGTATCAAGATAGCCTTCCATTAAAGCTCTCAAGCTGAGAGGCAGTGAATTCAACATGTCAAGGAGAGTTTAAACATTAAAATACATGAGACATCATCTATATGTAATGCAAAGATCTTATCAGTATTGAACTACAATCTCATTCATGTAAAAGACTATTGTGTTTCTAATCAGTAAACCTAACAAAAGGCCATCATCTCTCTCCTTAGCTGGATTTGAAGTCAATACTCTGTACCTCAACACCATAGTTGAATTATTTATTAGAGTTGGGCACACCCATATCTACTCTATTCTTTCTCTTGTCTTTCTCTGATCTTATTCGTCTCTCACCATTCGAATAAAAATTCAAAAACATTATCTATAATTCTACCTAAGAAAAAGTTAGCAAACAACTCACCACTTCGTCAACCTTAGTTCCAAAAAGGGAAACATACAGCCTCAAACTCTCCTTAACCTGAGAAATATATATATTTTGGTTAGTAACTTCAAGGTGAAGAAATGAAAGGAAAAACAAAGATCAAGCCTTCTTTTTTCTCCAGTTAGAAACTCAGAGTGCTATCACATATCTCATTCACTGCATCAATTTATATAGTGTTATATGTTATTAACGTAAGTCACAAACACATGTGGCCATTTACAATATGTTATTTTTTCTCTCTTATCAAAAAGGAAAAAAATTAGATGTATCAAATGATTCTAACATATACTAGTGTAAAATATTTGATAGTCCTAAACTCTAAACAATTTGAGGCAAATTTAGTTGACCTTTGTGTTTCTGTTGAGACAAGTTAAATTTTAACAGTAGCACTTCTTGAACTACACGCTCTTTATTTAAAACAGAAATGGAAAATCAATGTAATTTTGAGCTAAGAATCCACCTTCAATTGAGCCCATTAGAGGGTATTAGAAAAGGACCAGCCCATTCAAGTCTATAAAGTATCCTGTTTATGGGAATTAAGAGCCCAATTCCGAGCCCAAATCAGCCCAAAATTATGTGGAAAAAGTGGTATTTAAAAAATTGTTTCATTTCAATTGAAATAAATAGCATCATCACAAATCAGTAATCACAATGGGGAAATTAAAAAAAATAATAATAACTTGAGCAAAAAAATGTAAATCCAGTAGTAATGATCAAAATAAATAAGGGATATCCCTATTGTAAAAAGCAGCCAACCGTGAGATCAAATCCTTAGCTTCCTTGGATTCCAAATCATGCAAATGAAATCCATGACCTTTCCCTTCCGTCTCCATAATCTCAACCACACCCAACCACCCACTTCGCCCCAAAGCCTCGTAATAAAGCCACCCTCTATCTCGAACCTCGTCTTTCTCAGCCACACAAACCAGAACCCTCTTGCACCCAAGCCCCGACAACCCTGGCCCATCACCCGCCACCGGGTTAATCCTCGGGTCATCGTTATCCGGGTCCGATGGGCAGAGAAATGGCCATAATTTATCCATGACAGCCTTCCTATCCGGGTCCAAAGCCTCTGACCCGATTGGTTCGGAGCCCCAGAACAATGGGTGCACCAAAGCTATCCCAAGGAGCGGCACGTTGAGACCATACTCAGGGTCTCCGGCAACAATGGCCAAGTTGTGAGCTATATTGGCGCCGGAACTTACTCCTCCTAAGAACACTCTTTCGAAGTCTGCATGTTCATTTAGCCAAGGTTCGGGTCCTTCACTGTTACAATGTGAAAGCACCCATTGAAGAGCAGCCCAGGAATCTTCATAAGCTGCTGGGATTGGATGCTCGGGAGCTAATCGATAGTCCACGGAAACTGCTACCACGTTTGCTTCAGCTACCAAAGCGTTTAACAAGCTGTTGTACGTGGCGGCAAATGGCGTCGAGACACAAAAGGCTCCGCCATGGAAGTAGACAAGGAGAGGGAGCTTTTTGTTGGGATTGGTCAGTTTTGGGAGGAAGATACGAGCAGAAACATTGGATTCAGGGATGATTGTTATGTCTTTGGCTGAAACACCGGTTTTGGGATCGGTTGATGGCGGGACAAAGTCAGTGTCAATGAGTCTTTCCACGTGGCCATCTTTGTACACTCTGATGAGAGGTGAGAAGTCAAAAACAACTTCTGGATCTGGTTTGCTTGATGAATCCATAAGATCAGGAAAGAATGGGAAGAAAGAAGGACGAAGTTGGCACTTGGGCTTTCGGAAGTGGCTGAAATCAGCTTTATCACCTTTGCTTGGTCCTTAACTTTTTTGCTTGGTCCTTAACTTATGCACCAAAAATGTCCAAAAACAAACAAACTAAGGATAAGTCTAAAATGGCTGCCAAAAAAGGATAAGTCTAAAATTCTACCGTGAATCATTAAATTTTAGAAGGGAAATTTACCATCTAAATCTTACTTATATTTTTTTTTGGTACAAATGGAGTAATAGATAAATTAAAGATCAGAGTTTACAAGCCTATGAATGAAATCCCCCCCATGCCAACTAGTAAAAAATCCAAACAAAATCAGGAATTACATTGAAAGAAATAAATGAGTCCTACATGACCCTTCCCTTATTTACCATAGCATCAGTCACTATATTTCCTTCTCTATAACAGTATGAGATCTTCCCATTCGAAAAGCTTTGCATGAGAGATCGACCTGCAATCGGAAATAATATGGGATGTATGGAAGTATCAGCCTTTTCAACGAGATTTATGTCAAGCCTAGCATAGTATCGGCCTTTCATAAGGGTTATTGGGTATATGATCAAAATCTCCAAAGCAAGTCTTCCCCATTAGTTCTATTCATAAAGCCCAAATAAGTAAATATATTAGTTCTATTCAGCCCAAATATGGGGATTGAGAGCCCAATAAAGAGCCCAAAATTGAAAAAGGAAAACTAAACTGATCACTGCGTAAAAACGCATGTCGTTTCGACTTTTAAGTTTGTTTTTGATTATGTTAATTAAAGCCTTCTTTTTAATAATTACACGCACTTTTCAGGCGCACGACGGTCAGGTGACTCAGCATAATCAGCTCTTCCTTTTACTGTCTTTGTTCTCTGCCAATTTGGTTAATCTAAAAGCTTCAGGAAAATGGAGAAGATGGTGGCTTTGAGATCCATTTATAGAGCAGCATGTTTTAGATCTTCCCGCTTTGCTGTTGCCGCCGCCGCTGCCAACAACAACCGCCACTTGGGTTCCCGGAGTTTCTTCTCTCTCTCATCACCTTCCGCCTCTAACCTCCCCAGAAACCTCCCTTCTGGTTTGTTTCTATCCCTTTGGATTCTTGTTTTGATTGTTTACTTCTCATTTTTAATTATCTTGGGAATCGCTGAGCTTATGAATTAGATTTAGTAATGGTATTGCTGGGGACTTTTTTGTTTGACCTTTCTTTCCTGGGGAAGTTTTACTTTTATCTGATTTAGATACTAAACGTTTGCTGAGGCTTTTGATGATTACTTTATTAAATGTATTTTTCAGGTTTCAAAATTGTAGCTTTCGTTTGTTGCCTAGTCAAGATTTTAACTTTCCTCTCATAAGGGTTAAATTTAAGTTCTTTAGTACTCAGTTATGGTTGCAATGTTGCCTCGACATGGAATTTGATTGGTTCCCGCTGTTATTTGTTCTGTTGGAAATTCTGGTCCGTTGTTCTTTTTCATTGTTTTTTATCATGAAAAATGTTCAATTCTTACAGATATTATCTGGGTATTTGTGTCTTGTTTAAATCAATAATCTGATAGCAGCTACTACTATCTTCTGATGGAGTTAACTTGGTGCGGGTGTATAAAATAGGATGGAGTGAAGTATACTTGTATGTTAGACTAATAGTGATACTATATCCCAATAAATGCAGCTGCTATTATCAACTTGAATTGGAGCATGTTAAGTGTTAAGTCTTAATTATCTTGTATCATTTTCCACCCTTTATAAACATGAGTGAAAATATGCAGGTGGTAGGTCCTCCTTTGCAGTGAGTTTGGGAAGCATCCGCAATTTTAGTGATGATGTAACTCACATGCCTGCCATAAAAGACCCTGAAATTCTGAATGTCTTCAAGGATTTAATGGCTGCAGGTTGGGATGAGCTTCTTTATCAAGTTGTGCAGGATGCGAAGAAAGCCTTGTCCAAAGATACTGATGACAAAGCTGGCCAAGAGGCTTTGAAAAATGTTTTCTGTGCTGCTGAAGCAGTTGAAGAGCTTGGTGGTGTTTTGATGTCCATAAAAATGGAACTTGATGATAGCATTGGGTTGAGTGGAGAGGTAACATACTCTAGAGCTCCTGATAATGCTTTTACTTTCTGTCTCACTATACCAATTCTTGTGCTTGATGAATTGTATCTTTTTTGTAGAACGTAAAGCCTTTGTCAGAAGATCTTGCAAAAGCACTTCGCACAGTTTTTCAACGGTATTCAACGTACTTGGATGCATTTGGTCCTGATGAAACCTATTTAAAGAAGAAGGTAGAGACAGAGTTGGGATCAAAGATGATCTACCTAAAGATGAGATGTAGTGGTCTTGGTTCTGAGTGGGGAAAGGTACTAGAATGATTTGCATCATATTGTTAATTCAGTTTTGACAGCATGATCTAGCTTAACTATTGCATGTGGATTATAGTAATTCATGTCTTTATTGCATGTATGGTTCAATTTGACACAAAATATTAACATTTGAGTTAACTTAGCCAAACGGTGAATAAGATGCGAAAACAAGAAAGTCATCTCAGGTTCAATGTACAAATTAGTGTTGTTCTTGGCTCACCCTCATCTGTCTTAAAATCCTGACCATCTTGAGTTTTGGATCACCTAGCTAAACCCCAAGCCAAAATTTGACCTTAAAGAATCTTTTCTCACGTTACAGTGGCTGTTGTCCATCCCAGACTTATGAGAGAAGCTAGCTAGGGAGTGAATAAATACTTCACCCCATAGCTTCTTTGCTGCATTTATACCATTTGCCATTCATACTCTTACTGCATAAGTACTGCATGTAGACTTTGTTGCTATCTCCACTTGTATTCTTGTAAAAGTTTGGATATGGGAAATAAATTTCAATCTTGTTGCAAGCTCGCAACTCCCTAACACATTGGTCGCTTTCATTGCAGGTCACTGTTCTTGGAACCTCTGGCATTTCTGGATCTTATGTGGAGCTAAGAGCTTAGTGCCATAGTTTCCAGAGGGTTCCATTAATTCTGAACTTTATTCTGTTTCAGATAATGTTTTTGAATAGTTGGAGACAGGTTGGTGTTGGTCTCCTGGAAAACCTTTTAAGGTTGTAGTTACTTGGCAGCTAATAAAAGGCATATCTTTGTCACCAACAGTAAATGAAAGTGTAACATCATGTTTGTCATGCACTTTTCAATGGAAAATGTTCTTCATATTTTTCATCCTCAGATGAGTTATGATGCTAACTGCCCTATTTTGCAAATTTTAGTTTCTATTAAGATCACCTTAATTAGAAAGTTCTGCTTAATGGGAATGGTGAATGTGGATACGTATAGGCATTTTAAGGAATATCCCTTGTTTTCTGGCCAAAAGAAATCACCCCAAGGAAAGGAGGTCCAATCTCACAAGTCACAACAACCATGATACATTGTATAAGTACCGTTCCATTGATGATTGGAAATGTCAGAAAGACTGATTAAGCGCTTGCTTCTCAATATATGATGTTATTTGCAAGAGTTGGTACTTGTCATTTTCAAGCCATGCGTGTATGTATTGTTGCTTTTAATAGATTCAACGATGCAGCGTTAAAGAAAACGGAATTTAATGTGGCAGTAGTTGGAAGTGATTCTTTTGCCGGGACATGATTGGAAGGGAGAAAGACTTGCAGACATGCTGGAGGTTGAAGATCACTTATGTCCATAATTAACCTCTTTATTGTTATCATAATTAGAATGCTTCTAGTACTTGGAAGAGAAAACAGAAAAGAGGAAGGCAATTTGCTTCCATTGCCTGAAAAAGATGAAACCCATAAACAAAACAAAACGAGTCATAAAATCAGGCAAATTTCTAAACATATGGCGTCTTGGCTAATCTCGTGCCTTTACGCCAAGACCAAGACTCGGAAGGCGATTTGGGCAAAGGTGGGAGTAACACAGCCTTCCTGCAAAGCCCAAAAGGCCACCCCTCGCAGTGACAGAATTCCTGAATGATTGACCTTCTTCGTAAATCATGCAAATCAAACTTCCAAATGTCTGGCAATGGCAAATCAGCCTTGTTTAAGCTTGAACACCGGGAAAAGTTTGTCTTAGCCGACAGAAACGCATCCCTACTCGCAGCACTCGAACATAAGGAGAAACAACTCCCGACAGAAAAGAACTCATCGTCTTTTTCATCATCTTCTTGATCCATCTTGTCTCTTCGTTTGGCGAGCTTTGAAGTTATAAAAATCTCTCCCGTCGAAGGGGACAATACCCAGGAATAACTGTCGGCTATGAAACTAGGCCTGCGCTTCATCTTTTCCATTGCTCGACTTCGAATTTCAGAAACAACTACCTGTAAAAAAACATCAAAAGCAATAAAAAAAACAAGCTCTAAACAATAGAAAAATCATGAATATTGCAGCTATAGAAATTAAGTACTTCAGACTCATCATCGATGTCACTTGAATTCTCTTCCTCTCGAACTGAAGCCGAAAGCCGTCCATTGAAAGTATGGCAATTGGAAAATGCTTCTTTCAAAACAGTAGCAAGGAACTTGCATCTCTTGGATTGACGAGGTTGCTCTTCCTGGTAAAACACGCTCATGTTGGAAAAAAACCAGCTGTCTTGGTCTTGGAAATGGCAAATTCTTTGTAAGATACTGACATTTATAAGTACATAAATACTTACAAAACACAGATCATTGTTATTTTAGTTGATACTTTGTTTTGATATTAAAATTGACCATTTTATGTGTTGAAAGTGGCCTCGCAGCTTACTGAAAATACAGGGGACTCTATCCTTTGGGGTAAAGACTAAGTTAAAAAAGCACTAGACAGATTAACAAATGACACTACAAAAATTTCCCGATTTTCGGCTTTGAGATTACCGTGTGAATGGTCATCAACTGGGCTATTGCTTGAGTAATTTACAAGTTCCACTTTCAAGCTTTAAGTCGTGGTGAAAACTGAGACATGGCACCAAACAATGACGGTTAGTATATGGACAAATTTGACATGAAAAATTTCTGTCCGTTTGAAGTTATTCCAAGGGCAATATTATAGCAACTTTTTTTCTGATTCTGAATCAAAATGATTGTATTACAAAGTAGCTGTAGACCGTAGTCAAATCATGGAATCAAAACGAACGTACCTGATCATAAAACTTGTTGATGACTCAGAATCGGAATCGGTTGAGAATACTGCACCGATAGTTTTCCTGATCAAGATTTTGAGGCCAAAGTTTTTAATGATTTTCTAGTTGTTTATTTTTTGTCAGTTTCTGACGCAAAGTGGCAATCTAAAGCCGGTGAAGTTGGCATGACATTCATGATCATGGTCAACCGGCATTAAATGTACTAGGAAAAGAACTTATCTCTCAGAGCTCAGATTGTTATTTTAGGCCATCTTAATGAAATATTGGTGGTGAAGTATTTTAGAACTACGTTGGATTAAAATTTGTCACGAGACAACCGAAAGTGCTGGACGAGTTTGTTCTTCAAGCAACTTCATGAATTCCTTAATGGCACCTCCTTGAAGGATAGAAATGACACAAGGACAAAGCTTGTCTGGTCTGAACCAAATCATCAGATGCAAAATAACAACTTCAACCAATTAAGAATGTTTTGCCATGAATATAATGACATCAATTTGGATATTATCCAGTCAATCCATGAGCCTAGCTAAATTTACAATCATCGTATCCCTCTCAGCTTCTTGTTGGACTAGCCAAACGAGGGAGCTTCTACATAACCAATTTATCAAGTGTTCAAGTATGGTAAAAAAATGTTTTCTTGCAAAGCATGCCTTTATTAAACTTTTCATGCCAAAACAGAAGAATGAATGATTAGCTCTTTTACAATGTAAGAGGCAGTAATTGATCTGTTGCAGCAAATATCATGATCAAATTACTAACACTCAGTCTGCACAACAAAATTTCAACCAGCTCAACTTCTAGCAGGTTCTCATACCCTGGACTGGAGAGGGAGCAAGGGCAGGTGAAAAGGTTGTGGCATCTCTCCCCTGTTTTCCTTTGGATGTTGAATCATCAAGAAGATTTGCAAATCAACTTTATAGGATGTCAAGAAATAGGACAGCCCAACTATTCCATTAATTTGTCAAGCCAAAAGTACAGAAATCTCATTTCCAACCTCAGACAATCTTTAATGAATGGAAAAGGCAACATGATCCAGATAAAAGCAGCCGATAATGACTAGCTTGTCCAGTAGTGCCACCTAATTTAGAAGCAAACATCCCCGATTAGAACATAGCAGTAATAAAAAGCTAACTAGAGAAATTGTTTCTAAAATCTTTGAATGTTAGAATCAGAACTCAATGTAAGATGCAGTAACTGAACTGTTACAACAATTATCATGATTAAAAAAAAAGAATTAGAACTCAATGTTCAATGTCTGTTACATCTTTCAAAAAGAATTCTACAAAGATCAGGCAATAAGATTCAACTCAGTGTTTGAGTTATATGCATGTGACGCTTCTAGATGATTCTTACAACTTATAATAAGATATTAGTATGTTTTTTTTGGCAGCAACCCTCCGGTATCCATAGCCACATTGGGCCTTGACTAATCCAGAGTTGAACCGCAACGTCTAAGAACTTTTGCCTCGAAACTGGACACAGTTATATAAAAAAAAAATATTAACTCAACTGCAAGTCTACAACCCTTGGCCCTATAAACATGATAACCTTTTGAATTATCATTGTACGGTAAACAGTTTATATTGGTTGACTCAGCATCACTTGGTGTTATCTAACTTTTTCCACCAATATTACAGAAGGTAAACCAGTGAATCAAGACTCAAGAGGATAATAGAGCTAAAAAAATAAAAGCAGGCATAAAAGAAACTTAGCCAGAAAACATAGCAGCTCAACTTTCAAGGATGTGAAAGTTAAGTATCACCTATGTGTACCTATGGCATCTCTTTTGAGATGATTTCTGTTATTCCTGTCCACTGAATCCAAAGACACGTGAAATGGTAGTAAATCATCAAGATGATTTAGATCCTTTAGCACATCAATATTGGTGCTTACACATATCCAAGGAGCATGAGTACATAAAGCTAAAGGAACTATGAAGGACTTACAACTTTACACAAATTGGCCTAGTATAGACTCTCTAACATCAGTATAGAAAATCAGGTACATAAGAAATTAATCCACTATTCCTTCAATTCTTTTCATTTTCACATATGAACTGATTGTTTTTATCTTAATGATTTAATTGATCCTGAATTCAACTATTTATAGTCATTTATACTTTTTTTCCAACAGCAACGGCAAAGCATCTAAAATGGCAAATTCACCATGATGAGTAGTAAGTTCCAAACCAATCTTGTAACTGAACTTGGATTCAAACACTGGAAAATAATCTCAAAAACATAACATACCAATTTGGGTTAGTTTGCAACAGAAGATTTCTGGAGTTGCTGAGATGTGAGGGATATAAGAGACTGAAGCTTGGCAACAGCAGAGGTTCTTTCAGGTGGGCATTTAGAAAGAGAAACATTCAAAGAATGAAAAGCTTCATCAAGCTTGCCAGCAGCCAATGCAGCACATCCAGCTTTAAAAGCCTCATCAGCCATTCGAGCATCATACTGAGGCGAATCATGACCCTTGTTCCTCGACAAAGATGAAGATGGGGAGTCAAGCATAGCTGTAGCACGTGCGTATTCGAGATTTGTAATAGCTGTGTTGATCTCAGCCATGAGAGCCTCGGGTGTTAATGGAAAAGTCTTTATTCCATCGAAGACACTGAAAAGCGGATTCGGTTCCCCAGAACCCATCTGCTTTCCAAGAGTCTTTCAGTCAATGAACCTGGGCTTCACGCCTCAAGTTTTCATTTTGATCGGGTCTTAGTGAATTTCAATCCTGCAAAAAAACCCAATGTTTAATGAATTAATTAAACAACTCCAAATGACTGAATAAACAATTTTTAAAGTTCCATAGCAAAAACGAGAAAAGGACAGAAAAACTGTTGATTAACCAAGGGAGAAACTAACAAGCCCAAACTGGAAAATGTCAGAAGCAGAAGAAGTGATAGGAACACTAACCTTAAAGATGAAATCTCTCTTCGAGAAAAGGAAGTGAGCTTCTACGCTCCGACAGCTAAAAAGTTGAAAACCAAGAATTGGGTTTATCGACGTGTCGAAGAATCGAGATGAGAAGTAGATCTTTCTACTTTCCTTCCTTTTTTTTATTGATTCACTTTCCTTCCTGGCCAGCTTAACAATTTCTAAGGTTTTACACTTCCTACTTCTATAGATTAGATTGTTTATGCTTCAAGTTAAGAATTTTGTTCATTAAAAAACAAGGGAAGTGCAAAATTTGATTTTTATTTATAATAACAGAGTGAAAGTTTTTGCAGAAATACCAAGTAAATGGTCCCCAACTACCGGTCAGATTCCTTTTGTTTTGAGTTTTTGTCATTGGGGTCGGTGGATCCTCTTTTGCTCTTTTTCTGGCTCAAAATTCAACAATGCATTAGATTTGGAAAGTTAATAAACTCATGGGAGGCTAATGGCTACAAGGCTTTATATGGTGACTGATCATAATGTAAATTCCTCAAGATTGTACACTCAGTATAAATATAATGTTACATAAGAAATGAATAGCTTCATCTGCTGCTGCTCCCTTGGCTTGTCATAGATGTCAACTGCTTTAACTTCATATCTCAAGCTTTTTGTATTTGAAGTCAAATGAGACTTCTTCAAATCAGAAGTCGAAATGAAAACCAATCACAAACAACCAACAGTCGAAACTTTAGTATCCGGATTTATAATTAAGCGAACAAGCAATGAACAAGAACCACAAGGGAGAACAACTGATGCTGGTAAAGCATCAGGGGTCCTTAGAGATATCTCACTCTCATTCCCCATCAAAGTGTAACCCATTTTACCCAACTCCATAGAATCAACAGAGAAGTAATCGCCACATCGGCACTGGTAGAAGAGCTCGATCAATTCTCCAGCATCTTCAATCATCATATCCTCTAAGCCAATATCTTCTGAGGCCACTACATCCTGTCTTGAAGCTCGCAGCTCACTATCGTAGACTGCACGCAACTTGGAGTCACTAAGGATTTCCCAAGCCTTCTGTACTCTTAAGAATCGATCTCCTGCCTCATGATCAGCATGCAATTTATCTGGATGAGAATTAAGGAGAGCAGATCGATAACTTGTCCGAATCTCTTCATAGCTTGCATCTTCCTTCACAGATAGAATATCATAGTGGGTTTCTCCAATGGAGTCACTTCCAAGAATCATGGTTCATCACACTGACTTCAAAGCTGATTACATTGCAAATACACAAAATTTGATCTCATCAAAAAAGAAAGTTTAGTAGAAATTGTAACAGTTTAAAAGTTTTCCTCTATAATTCCATGGAAATTAGACAATGACTTCACATTTTTTCAATCTACTAAACACAGATAAAGGGTGGATTCCAGGCTGCATTCACAGAATAAATGGTTCCCCAAATTCAGATTATTAATCAAATGGCAGATTTTGGAAAAGAGTAAAATTCTAAGACATTGTCTGAGACTCTTGAGTATTCATTAAACTGATACCTATGCGACTATGTCTTAACTTTCAAGAGTAAAATGTAAACATAACACGACTTGAGATAGGAATTTAAAAACTTTACAAGGAAAGCAAACCCTAAAAAGCAGAAAGCACATTTTGGATCCAATCGAGCAAAGTTGACGA
The DNA here is from genome assembly GCA_001974825.2 of Corchorus olitorius. Taxonomy (NCBI): domain Eukaryota; kingdom Viridiplantae; phylum Streptophyta; class Magnoliopsida; order Malvales; family Malvaceae; genus Corchorus; species Corchorus olitorius. The sequence goes on from AWUE01019241.1 coordinate 20,522, forward strand.
AGCAGCTTAATCATCAAAATGACATAAATTACAGAGGTAAGAGTATTAAGAACTTAATACTACTATCAATAACTACCTCAAAAAAATACTACTATCAATAATAATCGATCAAACAACAATTAGAATGGCAATTTGGAAAAAGCAAAAAAAAATTGACCAAATAAACACGGAAATCAAAAAAAGAGAAGAAGAAATCATACCGAGAATTAGTGGAAAACTTTAACGAGTCGTATGTTTCTGATAAACTCCAAGCGTACAGAATGAGTCGATGAAGTGAACCCTTCGTCGCTTCTCTTAGCGAAAAGTGGCGCCGGCGCGCAGGGCGGAGGACAAGAAGGAGAAAGTGATTCAGACAGAACTCGGGTCACGACATCGTTTAAAATTTTACCTTTATTATTTTGCTTTGGACGAATTTGGGCTCAGCCAGCGGGCTCAATAGTTATGGTTGAGTGCTGGAGAGGGTCGATAAAGATCCATAATCCATACCCATTTTTCTTCAAAGCCCAATGGGCCCAAAATCCTATCATAATTTATTTAGATTATTTATGACAAATAATGCAACTTTCCTTTTTGACTTTTTCCCATTTCGTTATGCTTTGCGTTTGGTTAGAAAAATGTGGTAAGTTAGATAGGGAAAATAACTTTCCTGGTTGGAGGAATCTAATTTTAGGTGAAAATGTTATTCCCATCACTTTAGGGAAAATAACTTTCCCATGTCTGGTTGGGGAAATCTAATTTTAGGTGGGAATGTCATTCCCATCACTTTACCATATTCTCATCTAAAAGGGTGGGAAAGTTCACTTTCCCAAGAAAGTGTTGCTCTTTTTCCCTTATCTTTCTCTTGTATTTTCAAAATTTAATAACTTTCTCACGTTAACCAAACATGGTAATCCTATTCCCATAAAAATAAAAAATTATACTTTTCCACTAAAATAACATTTCTAGGAAATTAATTTCCTAGTGTGAATGACATTACCAATTACCACATGACAACTAAACTAAGATACCAAGAAACCAAAGATAGACTGGAGATTTTCTTTCCTATCCATTTCATTTACTCTCATTAATCTTTTCCAGATTGAACATTGGAGTATAATTAATGATGACTGATGAGATGGAATAATGGAATCAAATATATGAAGCTACAATAGGAGAAAACAAAGAAGAATTCACATCCAACTCCTCTTACATTACAATCAGATCCAATTTCAACTAATTAACCTCACCTTAGCACATGACTTTCACATCTCAAAATCATTAGTGCTAAACCTTTCGTGGTACAAAAATTGAGTTGTCAAAAAGTTTCCCACTTTTCTCCCTAGGTTCCAGGCTCTAAAACTAAAGAGAATATATATTATATTAAGCAAAGGTCAAATTTTCATCAGATGTAAATGGGGCATTATAAAAATTTCAGCAGAGCAAGAGTCAGCTAAATCTCGAATCGAATGTCCATGGTGTCTTGTTCATCAAAATTCAGTCATACACTAACAACACCAGATGCCCAAGGAACAATAATAGGAGCGTTCGGGTGGCTGTTTCTATATGCTTCCGAGTATCTGTCCTTAAAGTTCAGCCTGGGCTTCTCTGACTGCATTGTTTGGTAAAATACTAGATTTTAGCTTAAAGTTGCCAAAAAGTCCGGGTGCAAAAGTACAATGAAACATTTACTTAACGGATGAAAAGAACACTTACGAATTTCAGCCAGCACTCCATATGCCTGTGTTCATATATATCAGGGGAATAGCAACCACCCTCGGATGGGCAATAAACCCATATGTTGCATTTCTTTTCACCAGGCTTTGCATGTTTTGCCTGATCTAAGCATGCTTGGCAGCAATCAGCTGCACTTTCTTTGTGGTGGGTAAGACCCCACCTAACAGCAGCACCATCATAATCCGTATGAAGTTCAGCGTGGCATTCTGGCGGAAGAGGCCTCCCAGCTAAAATTTGATCCACATCATCTGTTCAAAGGAATTATAACTTAGCAAGTGACAAATATTTCTCGCTACAATTCTTCAATTTCAAAGTAAATGAAATGAGGGCAGATGCAGAATAAATAAAGATATCAGGTTAAATCCATAGTAAAAAGAATTCACTTTCTCTGGCGAAGGCGTATTTTAATCGGTAGCAAAACCTCTCTCTCTCTCTCTCTCAATTCTTTCTTTTGGTACAAGAGCCAAACCTCTCCTTTCAAGAAGAGGTTCCAAGTGCAAATCATCAAAAAAGAATCAATCCAACCCTGTTATATTATCTTATGAAAAAGGCTTTATAAAGGGAGAATTTGAATAATTTACCAGTATCTTCCACACCCTCGGGCTTATCATCATGTTCTTGGTTCTTAATTTTGGTTGGTATCCAAAGGCCAATGTCTTCTGATAACACACGCCAACTGGACTCCAAGGCTTTTACTAACATCCCTACAACATGGTAAGCCAGACTGATAAGCCATGATATTCTGCCACAAGTAAAATACCTTTAAAAGATATTCATCTCAAATGCCACCTTTGAGATTATAACTTACCTGCTTCCTCTTGCGAAAGAGTTGAATTCAACCCTTCTCCTCCAAGAGCCAACATCTTGGCTTCTTTTAGTTTCTCCTTGCGCCAGGATTCAACAACTTCTGTCAACCCAAGAAAAATAGTATCAAGAACACAAGTAGCAACTCATGGTGAAGATATTATCAAGAAAAGGAACCTGATAAGTTGTGCTTAAATGAATAAAAAAAAATAGTTTTGACTGGTTTTGAGGAACTCTTTTGACATGCAAATAATTTAACGACAAGTCTCAGTTGCTGAAATGGGTTGTTTAGAGAATTTAGAACTTGTTTAGGAATTCAAAACAGATGGAGTTTATAAGAGTCTATCCAATCCTGTATTACTTAAAACAGCTTAGCTTACTACTCATTCCCAAGTGCATCAGAGAGGGATATCAAATTTCCATTTCTATCAAATAATAAGAACAAAGTACAAGTTCTCTCCAAAAGAAGCAGAAGGAACCATGTAAAGACTCCTATAAATTAGGATTATATCCACTCTGAAGGTAATTTCAACAAAAAGGCCAAGGCTTTGTACCATGACAAGAGATAAAAGGGATCTGCAGTTGTGTTATTCAAACAAGGGAGAACAAAGGATATTTGGCTTATAAATACATCATATAAGCATGTACCACCTAATAATGTAACAAAGGAGCATGGGGACCTGGAAACCAAGTCTGAGAGGCAAAAGAAAGATATGGAAATATTAATTCTACACCAAAATCTTAATTCTACACAAATTCTCATCAAGAATTTAAGAAGTTAACAAGTGGGATAGTGGACACCAACAAAAAATTCTTGTTGTTTTTCTTAAATCAAATTAACCAATGAATCAAAAACTTTCTTCAATCAAGAATGTAGATGCATAGTATGCTTATCACAGATCGCAAATAGAAAAATGAAAAGTATCTTGAGTCATAATAACTCAGTTTCACAGACTGACTAATGTTCCCTATCATCGTTTAATCAGTTACTTAATCACCATCTTCTGCAAAGTATGATTAAATGATTTGCCTTAACTTTAGAGTTACTTTGCAACGGAACTAATTGATCTATTTCTTCAATTGATGTATTACATTATAAAATTAATATGCCATAGGTCTATCCAATGATATTAAATGAATAACATCTTTAAGGACGGAAGTCAATGCATCACATCTGACATTTAAAGGAAATTAAGCAACACGGATCCTAGAGCATATATATAATTTAGTATTACAACTTTTTGAGATGTTGCACTTTGGAAAGCATCATAGACACACATTCTAGATGATGGGAACAAACTTTCAAACCGGATTACTTCAGAATTAATGGATATTCCAATTTGCTTTCTGAAAGACTAATATTTTTATCAAAAATGAAAGAAAGAAAGAAAGAAAAAAGATCAAGAAAACGAGGAAAAATCAAATGATCGAGCCTACATATTCAAATATGCACGGACAATGTTTGCTATGTCATCATCGATTCCTCATAAGTCGTGCAAGCTAATCACCCATCTGAAAGTTTCCGTAATATAAATACTGTGCTTATTCACTCACATGTTATTAATTAACTTGCAATCTTTGTAGCAACCAGCTCTAAGAAATTTACACCTCAGAGTCCTATTTCCATACACATCATAAATGCTCAGTCTTACATAACTATACTACAATAAAGCATTACTTACTAAATTAGGACAGACATAACTAAAACAGAATGTTAACTTTAAATGGTAACACAATCAAACAAAACATTCAAAACCTAAAAGCAAAGTAAGGCGAAGACAAGACCAACCTTGCTGCTCGCTGGAATTTGCATTTGGTCTCAAACTTCTTAATCTTAGCAGGATCTCATCAGTTATCTTATGCTTAACAGCCTGTGGCAATTCAGCCACTGATTCTTGACTTGTAAAGTCATGCTTTAATCGCTTTACCTTCATGTAAAATAATCATAGTATCCCCAAAATTAAGCATTATCACCAACAAAACGAAAGGAATCAGAAAGGCAGAAAACAAAGAACAATAAAGAGGGAAAGATGGGTAATTAGCATACCAATTTAACAAGCTCTATAGGTTCATTGGCTCTTCGAATCTTAATTGATTCTTCCATTTTCCTAATCTGATCTGGTGTATACTTTACAACTACAAAAACGAAACAATCCCCAAAAATCAAAACACTGAACAAGAGATTAAAGGAAGTGGGAAGAGCCGAAAGAAACTTACCATTATCTTTATTGGAATAAATGTAGAGAGAGGCATAGAGAGAACGAAGAACATAGAGAGCAATAACAATGTTAACCGAGCAAACAATCAAAGTAATTTTCTTATACGAGCACTGAGCCGGACCCGAACCCGAACCAAAAGCGCCCCATTTGGCTCTGCCTTCTCTGGCCATCTCCCTCTCCGTTTTCCCTCCTTCCTCCTCCACTCCGTCATCCCACCATATCCCTTTCCTTTCTCTTTTTCCTTGCTGCTTTCCCACTCTCCAACCAGATCGATTAAATGGGATTTTTACCAGATCGCTCCAATCAACCAAACTTCCTTTCTTCCTTCCCTGTCTAATCTTGTTTTCACTTTCCAAGCCACAGAGAAATGGAGACTCACACACTGAACTGTTTCCCTTTTTTTTCTTTTTGCGTGCGTTTTGGTTTTGGATTTGGTTCTGGTTCGTACTAAAATGCGCCGAGTTAATGCAGGGGAAGCTAATCAGCTAAGCTAAGGGCGAAGTGATTAATTATGTTAAGTGGGGGATTGGAGGAATAATTATTGGAAATTTTTTCTTCTACTCGTACTAGTTTAGGTGAAGAATGATTTTGGATTTGATTGATTAGCTTTTGTTGATTAATATTTGTTGGGACGTTGGGCTTTGGCTTTTGCTGTTTCTTCATTAACAATTCAAACTATTTTTTTTTTGGGTAAAACAATTAAAACTAATTATACTACCTGAATAATAAAAGTGATTATTAATTAATTGAGGTAATCATCATTGGAATTTTATTAGTAGTAGTTTTATTTTTAACAGCTTTGATGATGAATAATGATTAATACAATTTAGCCATCGGGCATTTGGCCTGGTGGTAGAGTACTGGACTCTTAGTTTCAGCATACCTGAACCATGAGGTCTTGGGTTCAACTTCCATACAATGTGAGTTTAATTTGTAATTTGTGTTTGTTTGTTTATTTGGTTTGTAGGTAGGTTTAGTTTCTAGTTTATAGGTTCAAGAACAGGTGTTATGAGATTTCAATTGTATTTGTTGGGGGAGGGGTTTGTTATGAGATTTTAATTGTATTTGTTAAGGAAGAGGTTTGTTGGCTTATAGATTAACGCTTCGATAATGTAGCTAATCATATAGCGGTGTACAGGTTTTCCTATGCGTTTGTAATCACAATCTCATTAATCAAAAAAAAGTTTATTGTGAATTTGTAATCTCAACCTCATTAATAAAAAAATGATTAATACAATTTCAAATACTAAAAAAAAAATTAAGTACTAGTAGTAATTTTTTCGTTGGCACAAATACTAGTAGTATTTTTTTTTTTATGACATCAAAGTACTAGTAGTATTTAGGAGGAGTATTTTCTACGTTGTGGGGCCGTCCTTGTGCTAACGTGCAGTTATTAGGGTACTGGCCGTGGCGCTTTCTTCATTTAATTCAGTAGAATTATTTCAGCATTTCATACTGAAAATCTCCGAAATGCCCTTCCTTAGGTCGCCCTTTTTCTTTTTTAGGTCCGTGTTTGGCCCTGTGTATGCGACTGAACCAAAACTGTTTTTATATTTTACTAAAATGGTATGATTTGATTTACCAACTTTTTTTTTTGCCACAGGTTTACCAAAAGTTTAAGACAATTAATTAATTTATCAAAAAAAAATATATTCTTTTCAAACTTTTTGAATAAGCTATGAATCTTGTACTTATCAAAAAAAAAAGCTATAAATCTTTTTATTTATATTTTAGGTTTTTCAAAATTTAAGCACAAGTTAAATATCAGTAATACTACCAACAAGCGATTGGTTGAGGTGATAAGCGACCTTCATCCTAGTAAAAATAGAATATAAGTTCAATTCCGCGGAAGCGCATTTGTTGATAGTGCTTTAACCTTACACGCTCCCGTCCCGAAGGATATTAGTCTCAGGCTCAAAGGACTTGGGATATCCTGATAAAACCAAAAAGAAAAAAAATACTAGTAATTAATATAAATAATAAATAATATTAATTGATTTTTATATGTTGGGAGGGCTTTAACCTTACATGCTCCCGGTCCGAAGGGGATTAGTCTCCAGCCTGAAGGAGATTAGTTTCAGGCCCTAAGGACTTGGGATATCCTTGATAAAACCAAAAAGGAAAAAATACTAGTAATTACTATAAATAATATTAATTAATTTGTTTTAATAGTACTACAACATTCTAGTCTTGATAAGTAATAATATTGTACCAAAAAAAATTTAAAGTAATAATATTTATTTTTGTAGATAAGATATTATATTACAAATTACAATTTCTTTTTAGAGTAAAGTTATAATCTATTACTGAGATAAATCGGGGTTACAAACGCCGGGTGGTAAAGACCCGCACCACACATGATCAACTAGCAAACCAGCTAACCTATGTGCCAAAACATTGGCCTCCCTACTTACATGAGTAAAAGTACACTCATCAAATAACAAAGCCAATTCCCGAATCTCATAAATAAGCTCACCCCCCTCCCACCAAGAAGGCTTAGAGCTATTAATCTCATTAACGGCCATCAAAGAATCACTTTCAATAATACAGTGCGTGATACCCAACTCCAATGCTACATCAAAGGCAAACAACAAAGCATGAACCTCAGCATATAGTGAGTCGGCCACAAAATCTAGTCTCCGGGAAGCGCTAGCAATTACTTCCCCTTCAGCATTCCGACAAACTACTTCTAAACCCGCAACGCCATCATGGACAGAGTATGAGGCATCAGAGTTGATCTTTACAAACCCTGAAGGAGGAGACTTCCATACCACGCATCGACGAATAGTCCGCATAGAACCCAAATTTATCGATGCTCCCTCATGAAACTGACGCACCATCTCAGAAGCGGTTGAAACCAAATTCTCTAGTCTACGGCAAATCTGGTTATGAACACAGGAATTCCTATTCTGCCAAAGTAGCCATAGAATACAAATAATCGTATCTAGGCGCCCAATACGTGAAGCTTTAGTGAGAAAAAAAGACCAAAAATTAGTCTCACCATCCCAACTCTCAACAAAAGGCTCCACCCATGGAGCAGCCAACTCCCATACTCGTTGACTCACAGGGCACTCAAAAAATACATGAGAGCTTGAAAACTCATGCCTAGAGCTGTTCAAGGGCCGGGCTACCCGCCCAAGCCCGTAAGCCCGCCCAATATTTTAAAGGGCTTGGACAAGAGTTTTAAGCCCATTGGATGGGCTTGGACAAAAATATCAAACCCGTTTATTAAATGGGCCGGGCTTGGGTATAAGAGCAAAAGCCCAAGCCGGCCCGGGCCCGGCCCGATTAAGGAAAAATACTTGTTTTTATTTTTTATTTGTTGATATATAATATATATTAAATATAATTTATACGTACACCGTATGTTAAATAAGAAAAAGATGAACAATATATGTAAAAATCTTATTATCAATGAGAATAGTATGTTATACGTAGTATATATCATATTTTATATTTACGATTATATTTATATAATTAATTAATATAATTTAATTCTTAAAATAATTATTAGAAAAATATTAAACGGGCTTTTGGATGGGCCTTGGTCTAAGTATTTGATAAATGGGCCGGGTTGGACAAAAGTTTGAGGCCCGTTTTATAAATGGGCCGGGCTTGGGCAACACTAATGACCTTAATCTCAAGGCTAGGCCCGGCCCGAACCCGGCCCGGTCCGGCCCATGAACAGGTCTACTCATGCCCACCACAGGTATCACAAGTGTCAAGAATATCCAACCCCCTCTGAATCAAAGCTAGCTTTATAGGTAATATATCCCACATAACTCTCCAAAGAAAGAACTTCATCTTTGGCATAACAGTTGTACTCCAAATAATCTTCCAAATGGGATCCCTCTCCTCCGGCATCAATTCCACCCTGCCAAGACATCTCCTGGCCACATAATAAGCCGAGCGGACAGAAAAAACACCTAACATCGATTCATTCCAGATCAAACAATCTCTCGTTGGGCGTCGGGGAATAGGCAACCCTAAGATACGCACAATATCTTCCTCTTCAAAATATTCTAGCAATTTATCTGTATCCCAAGTTCTATTCTCGAAGTCTATCAGCTCAGCGATCTTCATCGGAGACTTCATTACTCCTTCCCGAGGTTGCGGCACATAAAACGGAGGTTTGTCTAACCAACGATCCTGCCAGACATCCAAATTACCAAATCCCACCCTCCAGCGGGATCCTTCGAGCAAAACCTTCCTCCCTGACAACAAACTCCGCCACAGAAAAGAAGGATTAGAGCCAACTCCTGCTGTGAGAAAATGTCCCGCAGGAAAGTATTTTGCCCGCATAATCCGGAAGCTGAGTGAAGTAGGGTTTTGAACCAACCGCCAGCATTGTTTGGCCAACAGGGATAAATTAAAAGCCTCAAAATCACGAAAACCCAGACCCCCATCTGCCTTCGAGACACATAGTGACTCCCAAGTCTTCCAATGAATCCTCTTGCAATGATCTGTAGCACCCCACCAGAAACTCGCAATCACTTTGTTTAGCTCCTGAATGAAAGTCTTAGGAAAGCGAAAAACGCTCATCAAATAAACAGGAATTGCCTGTGCCACTGACTGTATCATCACCGCCTTCCCTGCTATTGAGAATAACCTATTATTCCACTTTTGCACACACTGCTTCAACCGATCCTTAATAAACATAAACTCCCTTGACTTCGAACGCCCTATCATGATCGGTAGGCCTAAATACTTATCTCTCTCCAAAATCCTTCGAACACCCAGCATATCCATAATACTAGTTTGCAAACTCGGAGAGGTATTAGCACTAACAAAACTGAGGATTTATCGATATTTACCTATTGTCCCGAGGCTGCTTCAAACTCATTCAAAATATCCAAGATTCTTTCACAATCCGACTCCTTTGCTCGAATAAAAACAATACTATCGTCAGCAAAATAAAAGATGAGAGATACGCGACGCCGACCTTGCCACCGATACCCCACGAATGTCACCACGGTTATCAGCGTCAGTGATCATTGTGGACAGAACTTCGATACAGAAAAGGACAAATATGGAGATAAAGGATCTCCTTGCCTAATTCCACGCTTAGGCAAGAAACTATCACATTGTTTCCCATTGACATTGACCGAATATGACACACTACGCACACAAGTCATAGTTCGTGAAACCCATTTATCTGTAAACCCATCCTACGCATGCAAGCTTCCAGAAAGTCCCACTCCACCCGATCATAGGCCTTACTCAAATCCAACTTCAGAGCCATATGAGTTTGTCGGCCATTTCTTTTATTCCGCATGAAATGGATTGTCTCGAATGCAATCATAGCATTGTCAAAGATCATCCGCTCCGGAACAAAAGCACTTTGATTTTCACCAATAATACTTGGTAAAATCACCTTCACCCTATTAGCTAACACCTTGGAGACAATTTTGAAAATCACATTACACAAACTGATAGGTCGAAAATCCTTAACCGACTCAGGCGAACCCACCTTTGGAATTAGCATAATATTCGTATGATTAATATCCGGAAGCTGCTTACCGTCATTCAAGAAATCAAGTGCCATCGATATTACATCCTCGCCCACAATGTGCCAGCACTTCTGAAAGAACATGGGGGTTAACCCATCCGGACCTGGAGCTTTATCGCCTTGCATTTGGAAAGTTGCCTGCTTAATATCCTTTGAAGTATAGTCAGCACCCAAAGTAGCTCGCATTTCTTCATTAACCCGGACTTCCATGAAAGCTAAAACTTTCTCGATCGATTCACTAGTAGGGTTTGCTGAAGAAAAAATACTCTTGTAGTAGTTTGAAATCACATCCTCCAATGCCAGTGAATCCGTTTGCCAACTCCCTTCCTTATCTCGTAAGCCAGTGATCCCCTTCCTCTGCTTTCTTACTGAGGCCACTGAATGAAAATAGCGTGTATTTCTATCTCCATCCTTTAGCCAAAGAGCTTTGGACCTCTGTCGCCGCATTATCTCTTTTTGTCTGTACAAGGTCTCCAATTCACGCTTGCAAGTCTCGAACTCCTCCGTATTACCCGAGCCTCCTTTTGAAAATGCAGACTCATACTTCTTTCGTTTTCGTGCCAATTGGTACTTCACATTACCAAAAGTTTGTTTATTCCATATACTCAAGTCCTCACCACAACGATGAATCTTCTTTTTAATATTAAGACCCTGTCCCGCCTGCCATGAATTAGAAATTACCTTATCAAAATTCTCATGTGTCAGCCACATATTTTCAAAGCGAAATGGATGAGGGTGACGATCACAAGGAGGTTGATCCGAAACATTAATCAACATTGGTAAATGATCTGACTCCGTTGAAATTAAATGCTTTTCAACCGAAAAATTGAACTTCCTCCACCAACCATCTGAGACCAAGCACCTATCTAGTCTTTCAAAGACCATTTCACCATTAATTCTTCTATGCCAAGTCATTTTCGGGCCAGATACCGGAAGTTCTTGCAACCCACAATCTGAGATAACAGAATTAAAAGCTTCCATTTGACAGGCAGGCCTCGAAGCGCCACCTTCTTTCTCTTCCAAGCAACAAATCTCATTAAAATCTCCTGCCACCATCCAAGGCAGAGATTCACGCCGGTTCAAACAACGCAATAGATTCCAAGATTCATGCCTAAGTCTAGTTTCTGGCTTTCCATAAAAGCCCGTAAATCTCCAAGTATTAGACTCAGTTCCAACAGTAACATCAATATGAGAAGACGAATACGACAAAAGAGAAACAACCAAATTATTCATCCAAAGTAGGGCAAGGCCACCGGCCCTACCATTACAAGGTACTGAAAAACAAGAATTAAAACCCAAACGAGATCGGATCCAGTCCATCTCACTACAACTACGCTTAGTCTCTGATAAAAATAAAATACAGGGGTTATTACACCTAATTAGATGTTGAAGTGCTGAAACTGACCGTGGAACCCCCAAGCCGCGACAGTTCCAAATCAAACAATTCATTGGCGTCGGCAGAGACTGGCATCAGAAGCCGTCTCTGCCGCTGGTACACTGTCATCATCAGTCTCTGAAGAGCTTGTATCTCCCTCAGTCGAGGATGGATCCTCCGTAGCAGCTACACTCTCCTCCCTATCACAAGACCGCTTAGCCATTCCTTGGCAGTAGCCACAACTATCAGTCTCCATTGGTATAGCATCCGAGCCCCGGCGTTTTTTCCCTGGCTGCCCTGCTTGTTCTTGACATAATGCCTCAAATGTATATTTATCAGAGGCCCTTGCAATTTTCTTCCATTTTTTCTGTTTGGGCTGCTGCGAAGAACTACCCAACCCAAAAACAAAAGTAGCATTCTCTGGTGGCTGTTCAATATTACTAGGAGAGAGTAAATTATAATGAAACGGAGTACTAACCAATTTTTTAGCACCTGGCCCACTCCCCTGATTAGCCATAACCGGCCCAGCAGCACTCTCAACTCCACATCCCAAATAAGCCTCCTGACCCACTTCCCTAATCTTTGAATTGGACTGGCCCGTTGCCCCAAGCCCCAATTCGGACTGACCCAAAATCGGCCCACCACCTCCCAAGCTTTGCTTATTCTTTTCTGTCACATTAATGAAGTTAGCCTGACCCACATACGGCCCAATACCAGGAATAGTGTTATCTGGCCCAGACACACTTCGCAGCCCAATATTTCTCATCAACCCATTTTCTGTAAACTCCTCACCCTTATTTGCCTTAACAACAATCTGCGAATTTCTCGGTTTTGCCGTTGCACTCAAAACACCAGTTAGCAACTCACCTATTTTCTCGGGTTGTTGACTTGTTCCAGCACCATCTTCTCCACCTTCCACGTTCCCTGCCACAGCAGCTACTTTCCCACGAAAATTGGAGATGATCTCGCAGGAACCATCCTCAGCAACAATCTCACGCGCCACCTTCCGGCCATGAAGAATTAGGCTATCAACGTGGTTTTGGAACCGCCGCCCAACCTCCTGCAAAACTGAATCTGTGTCACCTACCACCGACGGTGCCGACAAAGCTTGTTTCCCATCACGCCGGTCACAACCTCCCTCCAATCTCAGTCGACGGAATGGAGTCACTGCTGTCTTAGATCTCTCCCGGAAACTCCCTTCACCATGAACAGGGCTCCTTGGATTATCATCCGGCTTAATCCCTGCAGAAAACAATGGAGTACCTTCCTTTGCCAAACGGGATTTAGGTGTTGGCGAATTTGCCTTCAAGTTTGGAGAAAACTTTTTAACAGCAAATCCTTGAAGTTTTGATTTGGGCAATACCAATTGGACAATCCCCTTCTTGATGGATGAAAGAGCCACAAACTTAACAATAATCCGGCGATTTCTCGTAGAAGAAGGTAACGTCCAGATCGCCATCCGGAGTTGTAATTGTTGTCCCTTTTTTTATTGGTTCTGCAATATCTTGTTCCACCCGAATACGGAGAAAACAGCCATCACTGTCATCCACATCCTGTACCAAGCCTATCGAGGACCCAATGGCATAACCGACCATATCATTCATCATCACTGGAGGAACACCATGAACCCGAATCCGAAAAGGACACGCATCAAACACAACGCTATCGGGCTGTTGATAGCCATTGTAATCGGAAAGAAGCAACAGGGACCGTTGGAAGGACCATGGTTGGGAAACAAGAACCTGATCCCTCTCAATTTTATCCTCAAATTGGAACAAGTACAGCTTCTCCCCCACTTCCTTCACAGACAATCCTAACTCAGGCTTCCACGCCTGAATCATGGCTCGCCGTAATCCATCAAGGTTGGCCGATCGTTTGGCAAACAGCTTCCCAAGGAGAAAGAAACTGGCCAAGGCCCCATTGCCAGCTCCAATCCAGCCTTGCTCAATCACCACCTTCGACTGCTCTGTCCCTTGCACATCTCCTTGCTCGCCCTTATTAATTGACAATTTAGAGCACATATTTGAGAGAGTTTGGCCAGCCATGGCAGCAGAGAAAGAAAGAAAATTGAGAGATGAAGAGAAGAAAGATTTGAGAGAAGAAGAGATTTGTAACAAGATAAACGCACAGGTAAATCCAAAGAGGAATCCAAGCCTCCAGAACCAATTAAAAGATAGAAGCAAAGAGACCAAACCAGATCCAACTCCGAACAAAAGCCAACATTGAAATTCAAATTGAAAACCAAAAGATAAGATATAACAAACAGCAGATAAATCCTTAAGCAATCCATAAGATACTAAGGAAGATTTCTTGTACAAAGATAAGGTTAAGCTTCCACTAGATCGAACTAGGGAAGAGTTTGAAAGGAAAAGGGAAGAAACAGAGAGAACATAGCCCATCTCAGCAGAATCAATCTGGTAAAACAAAAAAATGTTAAAATAATACTACTTTTAAAATACTACTCTGTATTTAGATGTTAATGTGAACATGGTAAAAATCAATAAAATATTATATTCTAAAAAATTCAAAAAAATATAAGTGCGTTTGGATGAGGAGTTCTTAAAATCTCAAAGATTTTTAAAAAGAATGAATTTTGAAATATATCATTTTGAAATGCTAACTTTTAAAAATCTTAGTTTGAATGAAGATTTTTAGGAGGAGATTGTCAGGTATTCAGAATTTTTTAATAAAATAATATATTTAATTATAAAAAATATTTTTAGAAGAATAAAAATATGCAATATGGATATCATTGGATTTGTAATAATATATATATATATATATTTTTAGAGTGTACATTTGATTAGGATGATCCTAAAATGTGAAGTTTTTAGGATTCCATTAAGATGATGCCACATAAGCCTATCTTAATGAGAATCAAATTCTAAATTACACCCTTCCTTACCAAATCAATTCTTTACTAAACTTAATCTTATCTCTCACTAAATCAAAACTTCTTTATCTATATTAATTCACTCATTAATTATATAAATTTACTTTACTTTCCTATTTAAAGTTGATTTTTTTAAAAAAATAAAAAATAAATTTTTGTATTTCATGATAATGTAAAGCCCTTTTATTTATATTATTTTTATTGTATTTCATTTTAATTTTTTTGTTCAATTGATTTTTTTAAAAAAAAATTGTGTTCAAATTTTTATTGTTGAAAATTCGAAAAAAAAATTGTGATTTATCAAGTTTGTTTAATATTGAATTTGGTACAGAATAAACATGAAAAGTAAAAAAAAAAAAGTTGATTTGATGAGAGATGATGTACAATAAAACTTGATTATCATTGATAATTAATGAAAAATGATTAGGTGGCATCAATCTAATTGGATCCTAAAAACCCCTTATTTTAGGATCATCCTAATAGAATTTAATCTCATATTTTTAATAAAACTTAGAAGTGAAAACAGATCTTTTAAAAATACATTTTTATCATTTAAGTTAAAAAAATATAAAAATTTTATAAAAAAAGAAAGTTACTTGATGTGGTGATTAAGGTAAAAAAAAGAGAGAGAGAGAGAATTTTAAAAAATACACCATCTTACATTGATTTTGAAATGAGGTTTTGTGCCTTTTAAAAATCCAACTATAATATTGTTAAACCAAGATTTTTAAATTTAAATTTTAAAAAATCTTAATAAAAAAATTGTTCTTCTCCTCCAAACACACTCTGAATATTAGAAACTACTACATATATCAAGGTATCTACCAACAAAAACTATCATACGATTAGGTCGGTTGATTTCAATTTCAACCGACCTAATCATTACCAACAAGCAATTCAACTTTTTCATGTCTTCACGCCACGTTTTCCTTGCTGTTTTATATTTTAACAAATAAAGTCAATAATTACAAAACAGGAAGTTTCCATATCAAGAGAAATATAAAAGAAATTTTATTATGATTACTAAGTTTCAATCACCACCTTTTGATAAAAAAAAAAAAAGTTCCAATAACCACCTAAGGCACAAATGGTCCTACTATATATATACACGGTAGTTTTTGAAAGTTTTTAAGATAAGAAAATGGTCAATATATGCAATTTCATAATATTTTATTATGATTACTAAGTTTCAATCACCACCCTTTTTATTAAAAAAAAAATTCAATCACCACCTAAGGCACAAATTGTCTTACTATATGCCCGTTTGGCTTAGCTTAAAGCCTTTCTGAAAAAGTGCTTCTGAAAAAAGTTTCAATTTAGAGCTTCTGACTTTTAGTTCAAAAACAACTGAAAAGCACTTTTGGATTTTCCGTTTGGCCCATCTTAAGTTTTTTTCAGTAGATAAGTTGTTAAATAAGCTGAACCAAACGGACCCTATATATACACAATAATTTTTGAAAGTTTTTAAGATAAGAAATTGGTCAATATATGCAATTTCATGGCTATTCGAAATTCATATATTAGTTAATTGTTACAATACGAATATCATGAAGTGAAATACAGAAAAATCATGATATTATTTGATTGACATGATTAAAATTTCTGGTTCCCTTAAGGCCACGAATGATCATGCGTGTAGATATTTAGATACACTGCCTCCCTTGTTTTGGGATCATGTAATATGCAATTGCAAAGTGCATTAATCTAATATTTTAGGGTCCTCAGGAAAAAACAAATTCTCTTTGGAAATCTTAATAAATTCTGCATTGAAAGGATACCTGCAAAATTTTATAAACTCTCAGTACAGTCCTCAGGCAGGTTGCACACAAAACACGGAGCATTGGAAGAGACGACGCCGTCTCCAATTTCTGCCTCTGTCTTCTTCCTGCTTATGTTTTGTTTATTGGCTTAAAATACTCTTTTGGGTGAACATTCCTAATTTTGGACATCGCTTTTTCTTCACTTCGAGGATGCATATGCTACTATATATATAGTGAGGAAAGGATCATCGGGTTCGTTGCTTTTCGTTTTATTTGCCTTGTCTTTATTGTAACGTTTTCTAAACAAGCCTCAATCTTGAAAAACGCTATTGCTGAGCTAAATGATAAAGATATACTCATATATATATTGGCCCCAACTTGATGTGCTTATTTCACTAATTATTGGAATAAGACGACTTGTGAATGTATATAAAGTTGTTGATGTTCAAATTGGATTGCTCTGAATGAGGACACCACTCGTGGGATTCTGATCCTAGGTATGTCAGCCTGCAAGATAAAGGATACCTGAGTGGCAGGAGGATGCCCTGCGTTAGCACTCCGATGCATAAGTCAGATTCCCTTTGAGGTAAGGAATATTAGAGTTCAGTACTATAAAGTAAAGGGGATCAGAAATCATACCTCCAAATGGGGTAATCCTAGGTATTTATAGGGTGTGAAAGGCGGTTACCTTCACACGTGGGAGCGGTCGGGTCGTTTAGACCCGCGCGTTGACCCGCTTAGGATCCGAAGCGTGTGGCATTGGAGTGCGTGAGGCCTGTGGAATGGGCTTTGGCCTTGGTGGGCTTCGTAGGGTCGTCCGGCCCATATTGGCTCCTGGGGCCTTGTGGCTATGCCCTTTGAGTTTACTTTCTTAGGGCCTCTAATTAGGCAATTGGGGTATACTCAACAAAAGCAAAAACTCCAATCAATCTTAGTTGGGCAAAAATATCATCTTTTAATTAATCTTATCAATCAAGATATAAACAACAGGTATTAATTATGACTGATCAATATATAGTTGTATTAGTTGGGTCAATGATTTTTCTTAGCATATTTCCCATACATGATTTTATTCCTATCATTTGCAATAACGATATATATATATATATAGTAAATAATAAAGTGAAAATAAAAATATTGGTGCATAATGGAATAGTGGTAACTGTTAGCTTAGGGTCCCTTTGTTTGGGTGGGGATGTGTGGCCGGTGGATATTTTGGCCTTGTGAAACTTATTCCCACCGCATGTGGTGTCTTAGGTGCAAATTGGTTTTTCAACCCGTTTATCCCATGTGAACACACAAAATAAGCTAAAAACTAGCTTTTCTTTACTGGTGGGTTTTGCATCAATCGATTTAAGTAGCTTAATACTCCACCGGTTGATAAGCTAACGCTCTAACAAAGGAAACCTTACAAGTGTCCATTAATACCAAGTTCAGTGTGAGAAATTATCAAAAGTTCTTCAATTTTTTCCCATACGTTGCCAAATACATGATTATTGTATATAATCAACAACTGATTAGTACAAGTGGTTCGATGTTTGTGTCATATAAATAAAGTTTTTAAGTTCAATACTTATGGAAGAAAAAATAATACTAGATGGGCTTTACCCTTATAATAGACCCTTATAATAGGCTAACTTGACTAGAACAAGATTAATGGTAAATCCATATAAAGAATATATACTATATATTATTTTTAGTGACTATGGAAATTACTTAAAGGCCAAATTGAGGATTAATGCGGTGTCTCCTTTTGGCTTTTTTTGGTCTTTTCTCACTTTTCGGGTGACTAAAAAGGCCATCGATGAATTTCCTCCCATACATTTCCTGCTGTCCTTTTTTGTAATTTACTATTTTTATATTTATGATTAAGTGTATTTTAATTACATATTAATTGTGTGTGGATATTAGGATTTACCGGTTCAACTCCTTTGTCGGAATTCCAAAAGGATTGGTACTATGTATCTACAATAATGATTGATTCACGGGTAAACTAATGACATTCCAATTCTGTTTTCCTTTCGTCTTCATTTCTATTTGGATGGTTTTCTTCTTCCCTAACATTTCTCTAAATAGGTTTCACATGGACTCGATTCTGTTTCCTAAAATTTCCATGTGGACGTTGATAAGATCCTTCCATTTAATTTAGCAGCGTCTTAGGATAACATAACCTAAAGTGAGGAGCTTTCATTTCTCACCGCAATATTTTGAGGTAAATCTGGATTTATTTGTTGATTATCTTATTTGATATTTAAATTTAACATTTCCTTATTCCTCTTTTATTTTATAAAAAGTTTTTTTATTTATCATTCAACTTCCTTTTTATTGAGGTTTTTATTAGTTGCTTATGTTTAGTATATTTCCACATTTCCAAAAGCACAATTAGCCAATGCTAAGTACAATCATTTTGTGATGCATTGTGTAAATTACATATGCTAATGCAAATGCTCTCAACTAATTCAATTTTCCTACGACAACTATACATGCTCCTTGACTATAAAAAATTAATTAGGTCTTCCTTATGCAGAAGTCAAATTCTTCCACCTACGTACCCGAGTTCATTAATTTAACAATTACAATCAAGATTAAAAAATAACCACAGCGTATTATGTTTTTTTTAGATAATCAACATACATTTCAAGCAACAATTAATATTAGCTTTATTTTGATGAATTATCTAGAGATGGAGGAGTAGAATATTAGCTTTATTTTGATGAATTACCTAGAGACGGAGTAGAATTTAGGTAATGCACTTTTAGAATGAAAGAGAGGTCATGTGTTTTGCTTTATATATGCGAATTATTTGTTTCGATGTATGAGTTTCTCCTAACTAATTAACTTACAACCAATGCAATATCTTCTTACTAACGATTTAAACAACTACAAAAATATAACCCTAATAAGAAGATAACTGCAGCGCAAGCGCAGTCCGCCCTGCTTGTAAATATTATTTGATTAGATTCCCACCTAAAATTAGATTCCACCAACCAAACATGTGAAAGTTATTCCCTCTACCTAACTTACCACACTTTCCCACCACATTCCACGAATCAAACGCAACCTTAATGGTTTACTATAAAATTAGTATATCCCAATCCCATTACTTAATTAATTATGTTTAAGTCAATTTATTAATTCATTTCCGGTGCAAGAATGAAATTTTGCTTACATTCGGAAGAAACATTAAAAAAAAATATTGTCCAGAAAAAAATGGACCATAATTAAATAACGAGATTGTTGCTCAAACTAATTAAAACTATGAAGTATGAATTATGACTAATGTTTATCGGGTTTAAGAAAAAAAAATGTTTATCGGGTTTAAGAAATTCAATATTTATATATATTATATATTATTTTTAGTTACTGGGAAAATTACTAAAAGACCAAATTGAGGATTAATGTGGTATCACTTTTTTTTTTTTTCACTTTTCGGATGACTAAAAAGCCTCTCTGTGAGTTTCATCCTGCTTTTTCCTATTTTTTTTTTTTGTAATTACTCATTTCCCTTCCTTAATTGCTTTTAATTAATATTTCTCCCCCCTTTACTTTTTTTTCCTCACACCAACTCAGCTGTTGCTTCCTTTCAACTCCTTAGTGCTGATCAATTTTCAGGTTTGCCTAAAATCAAACATTTCATAACTCTTCTCTGTTTTCACCTTCACATTTCTTTCCTTTTTCTTTACCTTCCCCATTTCTTCACCATGAACCGTTTAATGTTTTTCCCTTATGAATTAAACCACAATTTCTTCAATACGTCTATTATTATCCAATTAAGACCATATTCTATTACATCTCATTTCCTATTACTAACTTACTAACAAATAAAAGCATGTTTTTTGATCTTCTTAATTTTGCATGTCTAAAAAGTTAGTTTACAAAGATTTATGGTAATAGCAAGAGACAATATTAAAACTAATCAATTTTACTGCAAGCTTATATAATTCAATCAATTAATTAAGCACCACTCTAGAATAAAGAATGTCCGTAGACCTTATATAATTGATTATATTAATATCTTTATTCAATTAGTTAATCAAGCACCACTCTAAAACAAAGAATACCTGTAACACTAACGCGGGCTAATATGACTTATATTATTATTAATTAAGATCTCGAAAGTAAATTCTGTTTCCAGTTTGAAAAAAAAAAAGAATAAATTCTGTTAACATGGAAAATGACTAGATTTGTGTCTCGATAAGACTAAAAATTGAATTATGATTTTCCTAATTATATTTACTATATTATATAGTATTATTAGGTTTTAGTTAGATATATGTTTTCGTCTCGTCAATTATGAAGCCTGCCACACCTTTGCTTATTGGATGGACTTCCCAATCCCATGCCTTCCTATGATAAGGACAACAATAATGCAACTTCTCCACTAATTATTCCCTCAAAATTTCTGGTTTTTTTTTTTTTTCCTCAATAATTTCTTCAAGGATTTTAACAGGAAAGAAAGAAAAATCCAAAAGAGAGGAAGATACATAAAATAAAATATTAAATTAATTGAAGACATTGGGAAAAGCAAAAAGTGGGAGCTGTTCTCCTACACGCGGCCGCTTCACATTTTTGTTGTACGCCGTAAGTGACCAAGACTTGACTTTGAAATTTCAATCGTGCAATACTCTTTCAATGAATAACTGACACGGCAGAAACATAGGGGTATATCTGTCAACTTGAATATATAAAGACTACTAGGTTTGCGCGGTTACAGGAATTGAATTATATAAATGATCGCAGGGAATCCCGTGGACTTTAATTTTTATTCATACTTATGAACTACCTATAAAATGCTGATAAAATCACACTTGCAATTTTAAATATACTTTTTTTTTCTATATTCTCCATCTATTTATTTTATTTTTTTCATCCGTGGATTGAATTGAATTCTGCAATTTTCTACCATTTCCTGAAGTATACGGAACTAAGAGGAAAATCTTAAAATCGTTTGTTTGGAAAATCGAGCGCAGAAGAACTGAAAATGTGGGGA
This sequence comes from Corchorus olitorius, assembly GCA_001974825.2. Classification (NCBI taxonomy): domain Eukaryota; kingdom Viridiplantae; phylum Streptophyta; class Magnoliopsida; order Malvales; family Malvaceae; genus Corchorus; species Corchorus olitorius. The sequence goes on from AWUE01019241.1 coordinate 41,785, forward strand.
TTTGGGGGCAGATATTATTGGGGAAGAAAGGAAATGGTGGAAAGAAGGGAAGGTGGAATAGTGGTGATGTTTGCTTGGATGTCGAGTCAAGAGAAGCACTTGAAGAATTATGTTCAGCTTTACTCTTCTTTGGATTGGAATTCGCTGGTTTGCCACTCAGAGTTCTTAAACATGTATGATTATCTTTTTCCAGCTAATTTTGGGTTTTAATTGACTTTTTATTCAATCTTTGTTTTCTATATAGTTTATATTATGTTGGTGGATTGATGCTTTTGACTTACTATATCACTTGATTTCTACTTCTGTAACTTGCTTCTTTCTTAATCGTGGGAATTACAATTTAGAATCCTTCACCTTCTTCTTTCTAAATAGTTGATCTTGAATTTTAATGATGATTGACCTTTTCATTTTATATCTTATTTAATTGTTCTGGAATATGTATTTGTGCAAATCTTATTTATTAAGTTGATGGTCATTGGTCAGAAATTGCTGCATATTCTCAAATGCTTTTGATTGATACTTTTGGGCTTAAATTGACTCATGGATGTGCAATTGTGCACCTGCTTAACATGATTTTTCTCTGGAGTTGGAATTTGATGTCTGTATTCTGTGCAGGTTCTTCCCTGAGAAGGCTGCAGCTCTAGCACTTGATCTTCTCAAGGAACTTGTTGAGGTAATTCAGTTCACTAAAACAATATCCAAGAAGGGAAAGGTTCTTTTCAATTGGTTTCCTCCGAACACAATCTCTAGTTTTGCTCAAGTGTTCTAGATTCAAGATTGGGGCATAGAAGTGGAGTCTTCTTTTAGTGCTCGAATCTTTCCCCTATTAGTCGATCTTCACTGATGTTGCTGTGTGGAATTTTATACATGTTCATTGACTGGGTTTCTTCTTTTGTCTTGTTGTACGTAGGAGCTAAAGATTAGACCATGCCCAGTTGTCTTTGCATCATTCTCCGGTGGGCCTAAGGCCTGTATGTACAAGGTTCTTCAGGTAAACTTTCAAAATTTTGATTTCCCCATTCTTTTATCTTATAATATAATCTATGTTACAGTGCTTGTTTAAATTTGAATGTTTCCTGATATAGTATTATGATTGCTTTGTTGCAGATGATTCAGGGATATTGTGAAGCACCAATAAATCCAGTATGTTATCTTTCTGTCAAGATGATAAGTGCTTCAATCATGTTTTTGTATATTCAATATCATTGTATCCTGTTTCTAGATTGAATTATATACATTTGCTGTTAACGATCCATTACCACATTAAGACTGGAAATCTGGAACTTATTGGCATATTTCTCAAGCAATATCTATATTGTTTACTAACAATATTTCAGACATTTTGAGTTCTACTTGTTTACTTAATCTTCTTTTACTTCTGGTGAAGGATGACCTCCAATTGGTGAAGGAGTGCTTTTCAGGCCATATCTTTGATTCTAGCCCTGTGGATTTTACCAGTGATTTGGGAGCCAAATTTGTTGTTCACCCAACAGTTATTAAAATGTCTCATCCACCTAGAATAGCATCATGGATAGCCAATCGCATTGCTTCTGGTCTTGATTCTCTCTTCATCAGCAGGTTTGAAACCCACCGTGCTGAGTATTGGCAGACTCTATATGCCTCTGTTGTAAGTATAAATAAATTACGTTATTCAAGTTATTATGTCCATCTCTTTCGTTTATAATTTACTCATTAGCAATCTTGTACAGAGTTTGGGGGCCCCATATCTCATATTATGCTCTGAAACTGATGATCTTGCTCCTTATCAAATTATCTGCAATTTTGCTCGACGGATACAAGAACTTGGGGGTGACATAAAACTTGTGAACTGGAATGGCTCTCCCCATGTAGGTCTGTTTCTAAACTTACAAGTAGTTACTTCTATAATGATCATACCATATAGAAAATGTTAGTCAGGGTTTGCTATTGCACGAATAACATACTGAAAGTGAAAGTAAATGGATGGAAAGTGGGGTCTTAAGACTAATACTGGTTGTTATCCATTCATCCTCAAGCATGAATAACATGTTGCAGTGACCTTTTTTTTTTGTATAAACATTGTTAAGCACATTATATCTGCTCTCAGTACATCTGGACAGTGTTGAAAACTTGCTGTCTTTTCTACAATAATGCTAGCACTGGAAGCCTTCCCGAAGGAAAACATGTTTTTGTTATACATTTGAAAGAAACAATGTTATGGTGTAGACTCATGGTTTGTGAATGTAGAAAAAGGTTGTATGTTTATTGTCTTAAAGATAAGGGAAAAGTTAAAAAATAGTTGGCAGGAAATACAACATGCAAAATGAAAGGACAAAGAAATCAAAGAGAGGAGGAGGAGATGTTAGAGCTAATGCCTAGAACAATTTCTAAAATAGTCAAAGCTTCGATTGATAAGAAAATAACTGTAATTCTTGGTAGTTGGTTGGAAAGTGAATGTAAATGACCTAGTTTCTGAAAATTAATCTAGATATATATAGAAATTATGACGGACTTTATGAACTATGTATACAACTAACACAATCATGCATAACTCTTCTGTTGCATCACTGTTTTTCTCATATTTGAATATAATCTCCTCAAAGCTTGTTCAAGCAATAGCATTGATATATGTTCAACTTGTGTCAAATAATGGTCCTTGCAGGTCATTATCGGCACTATCCAGTTGATTACAAGGCTGCTGTGACTGAGCTACTTGGTAAGGCAGCTGCCATATATTCCAAAAGAATTCAACAACTTGAAGGTGAACGAATGGGATTAGCAGGGACACATGATGAAATCTCTGAACCGATCTCCAATATCAGCAAAACAGCCTTAAGTGCAAATCAGAGCTTTCAGGGAACTCCTCTGGTGCAAAGTGACCATTTCCTCTTGCCTAGTTCATTAGAGTACTACGAAGGTAGAGATTTTGGGTCTGTGCAAGATGAACACAAAGAAGGTTTGATCCGTTTGCCTCATCCACCAAGCATTAATGTCCATGGAGTTCTTGGCCAAATCCTTTTTGATGTCTGTGTTCCAAAGAACGTTGAAGGTTGGGATATAAAGTCATCAGACTCCTCAAGTAGACAGCCATATATTTCTGCACGGAGAAATTCCCATTTTAACCCGATCAAATGCATTCGCCGATCCAGACTATAACTTATCTTGCTGACTACTTATAGCAGAGGCTTCGAGAGGTCAAATGAAGGAAAGGAATGCCTTGCGATCTGTGCCCATAGCAAATTGAGTTTCCTAAAGGAATAGAAAAGAGCAACACATCTGGGACGGCAAGACACGATTCCTAATATTCTGTTTTCTATGAAAAAAATAAAGATTATTACTGTCATGATTTGAGCTGATGATGACCTCTGTTCTAACATGAAATGTATAGCAACTTTAGTGGAAAAGCTCTAACTGGATGTGAGGTTTGTCAGAATCATCTTAATAATGAGAATAAGACAGCAGCTTGTGAATGTCTATATGCTGATTTGCCAAGGCCATGAATCTACTCTAGCAGTAATGAAGAGTTCAATTGCAGGCTCCATGGTTATGGGATACACAAACGATTCTCCAATGGATTCTTCTGCTTAAAGAAACGCCTGGAAAGGAATAGGTGCTGCTGCTGGCCGCTAACCTAATATTTGTGTATCTGGGCTTTGTTCTATCACACTAATTTGATCAGTTCAAATATACGAGACAGTTATCACCCAAACACGTCTTGGACTTGGAGAGATCTGAAAATCAGATTGAAGCATCTGAATTTCAATAAAAAAAGGTGGTCATTCATGTTATCATAGAAGTAGGGAATCCAAAAATGATCTTATTAGTATCAATTAGTACTATGATAGTAATAAATAAGTCTGGCATAGTTGACATGAAGATTCATGGACCTTCCAAATCTCACCATTAATACATTTATGCAGCTAGGTTAGCTCTTTGGTAGCTGTCAGATTCATTTTAAAATTTCAATATCCCTTCGATAATGCATTTTGCATTTTCTACGAAATTGAAGGAGGAAGAAATGCAAATCCTGCATTTTTAAAAGAATAATTAATTTTTTTGTGAAGAAAAGAATAATTAATTAATCAATTGTAAAGTAAACCTTTTTCAAGTAGCTTAAAATAAGCACCTTTTGTTGACATAAAAGGAAGCAGTATTTTCTTACTAGTATTCAAAGGCGAGAATTGATATATTTGATTCGGATAATCCCTGCGATTATTGCAAAAAATATGAAAATACTGGTAACTGGCGCATCAGGTTACTTAGGAGGAAGGCTGTGCCACGCTCTGGTGAGCCGCGGCCACCCCGTTCGAGCCTTGGTCCGTCGCACCAGCGACCTCTCTGGACTTCCTTCACCCTCCGATGGCGCCCTTCTGGAACTCGCGTACGGTGACGTCACCGACTACCAATCCCTTCTGGCTGCCTGCTCCGGCTGCGACGTCATCTTCCACGCTGCTGCCCTCGTCGAACCCTGGCTTCCCGATCCTTCTAGATTCTTCTCCGTAAGCTCAAATCAAATTTCACGTCTCACTTAAAAGTTAACGCTTAAGAGTTAAGACTCTCTTGCTTTTGCAAGTATACTGATATGTGGTCGTCAAAATTAATTTTAGGTGAACGTAGGTGGTCTGAAGAACCTATTGCAAGCGGCTAAGGAGACAAAGACAATCAATAAGATCATATATACGTCGTCGTTCTTCGCACTTGGTCCTACCGATGGATATATTGCCGATGAGAATCAAGTAACATAAAAGAAAAACAGTCAATCAATCTGATATTTTCTTTTTTTTTCAAAATTGTTTCTGATTTTTGAAATCCTGATTTACAGACGCATCCGGAGAAGTTCTTCTGCACGGAGTACGAGAAATCAAAGGCAACCGCTGATAAGATTGCTTTGCAAGCTATTGCTGAAGGAATGCCAGTTGTTCCGGTTTATCCTGGTGTGATTTATGGTCCTGGCAAGCTTACTACTGGCAATGTTGTTGCTCAATTAGTAAGATTTCTTTTGAACTTTTGAGAGTCTTTCCTTACAATGCAGATGTTAAATTTAGTTAAAATTGGTGAGTTTGTGAATTGAAATAATGAATTGTTTCCCCAGCTGATTGAACGGTTTAATTGGAGATTACCTGGTTATATTGGCCGTGGAAATGATAAATATTCGTTTAGTCATGTTGATGATGTGGTAGAGGGTCATATTGCAGCAATGGAAAAAGGTCGAGCTGGGGAAAGATATTTACTTACAGGAGAAAATGCTTCATTTAGGCATGTTTTTGATATAGCTGCTATAGTCACTGGAACTTCTAGGCCTAAATTCAACATCCCTCTTGGATTGATTGAAGTTTATGGATGGATTTCGGTTCTTTTTGCTCGAATTACCGGAAAGCTCCCTCTCATTAGTCCCCCGGTATGCTCTGCTCTATGGTTATGTCTTCCACTCATCAGTTTCTGTTCCTTGCTCACCTTGCAATTGCATCTCTTTACTTCCTAGTATTTTGTTTTTGCTCTTCATTTCTTAGTTTTGCATAGCCTTTCATTGATAAGATTCCTATCCTTGTATTTTGAGCAGACTGTCAAAGTTTTAAGACATCAATGGGCATATACTTGTGACAAGGCGAAAGTGGAGTTGGATTACAGACCTAGAAGCTTGAAAGATGGGCTAGAAGAAATGCTGCCCTGGTTGAAGAGCTTGGGCGTGATCAAATACTAAAACTGATAAGAGCCGATACTAAACTTTATCTCACTCATAAGGCTGAGAAGACTGTGATGAAATGCTGAGATGAACCAGAACCATGTGTTATTGTTTCCTGCTGTGTAAATCTAGAGCATAAAGTAGCTCGTGTTGGCGAGCACGAAAAAACTGGCTAACTACTTTCTGCTAAATTAATAACTACAACCACTGATGTACTCTACCTTGCAATCCAAATTTGATCAAATCTATTGAAAGCTCATTTCATTTGTATCACATACCTACTAAGGTGTTGATGATTGATTGGTTATTGGTGATTTGATTAGGTGTTTATGTTGTGTATTTATGCTGCAAATGAACCTTAATCATCACTCTTTTCTGATGCTTATAAATGGGTTGGTTTACATGTTTAATTAGATGAAGCCAGATGATCATCCCATTCCCAAGCTGCATATATGGTTGATTGATTGAGTGATATGGTTAAAATGGATAAGACTGCAGTTGCAATAGTAAAACTGTAAAAAGAGAGGGAAAAGGGTAAAATTGTCAAAAACATATTGTTTTCAAATTTTGATTCTGTAGAGGAACAGAAAAGCATTCAACTGAACTTAGGGTAAAAAAAAGTAGTATCGAAATTAGTGGGAGTCCAACGGTCGACTGTCAACAATGTACAGTTATTTAACTGTGCTAGACCACTCCCCTTCCGCCTAACTCATTTTTCCTTATTTCCAACTCGCGAACGAAATCTGTATTTCATATTTGGGTTCTCAACAAAAATGGTGGTTGCCAAGCAGAAGTTGTCGTACGAGGAAAGCCGTCAAAAACGAATAGAGGAAAACAAGAAAAGAATGGAAGCTCTCAATCTTCCCCAGCTCTCACAGGCTCTTCGTACCTCACCCTTCAAACCCTCACCGGTTTGATCTCTCTATAATTTCTTCCTCAATATTAAAACTCTTTGCTTAATCTGAAGCTTAATTTGGTGATTTTGATTATTCCCCACTGCGCAGAAAAAACAGTCGAAGCCTCGGATTGTCGAAAAACAACTGGTTGTGGTCAGGAGGTCGAGTCGTGTCGCGAACCTTCCGTCCCCTGTTTACAAAGAAGTGAGCTTTTTGTTACCTATGTTATTTGCATTAGTTAAAGTGTATAAATTAACATTAAATTTTACTTTGTTTTTCTTTATAGGTTCTTGTGGAAAGGGTCGTGATACCTAGAAGGTATGATAGTTTCAGAGTTTTTTTCTGTATGTTTGATTTTAGTCAGTGTTTGATTTAGTAGTATAGTTAATGATGTTTATGGTAAATGTAGGACATCTAAGCCGAGGGATTTGAACCGGGTGTATGCTTCAGAGGAAGACAGGGCAGAGGCTTTGGAGAAAGCAGAAAGCTTGGAATCAAGTTTAGGGACTGATTTTCCTATATTCATAAAATCAATGCTTCCATCACATGTTTCTGGTGGATTTTGGCTGGTTTGTCTATAAATTACTTCATTGTTTACTTGCTTTTTGTCCTTGTTTCTGCTCTCTATAGATTATTAACTAGTGGATAGCGACATAGCGTTTTAGTTTTGCAATGGCTCATGACTTCACTTTAAGACATGATTTCAGAAAAAGTTTGGGCATTCGGCCCTCCTCTATAAGCCAATACTTGTAATACAGTTGTTTTAAGTTCTTGTTCTGCAAAATTGGATCTTGAGAACAAAATTATGTTTACTGTTTAGAGTAGAATTTGCCTATTCTCTAATGCCTAAATTTCATAAACAATACTCTTAATTAGTTAGGTAATAACAAAGTTTAGGAAACAATTTTGATAGATTGCATTCATTTGCCATTCTTTTTCTATTATAAACAGCATTTTGCATGAATGTTATAGTGATGACTTTCCTGTTGTGTTATTTGATCGCTTCTCATGCTAAAGCCATAATCATGGAATATGTCTGCCATCTTTCACTTATTCTTATTTCAGTTATCCCTAGTGGCTTTTAGAGTGTAATCTTAATAATCTCATTGCTGGTCCATTTTATAAATTGGTATCTCCTATTGTATGTCAGACTTGGTCAAGAAATCATGTGGTATTAGTTGGAAACTAGGGATTTTGGAAAACTTTTCTATGTCTGTACTTAAGGTAACTAAGTTAGCTGATTTGGTTTGATTACCACATAGGATTCATTATCGATCATTGTTGCTTGTAGTCATGATGTCTGCATGTTTCACCACAAAAATTGGTTGGTTAATTAGATTGTACAAGTCTTGAACACCTCAAACAATTTGGGTTTGATATGTCTTCATCACTTTAGTTACTTTGCATTTATCAAGGATTGTGTTAAATTATTACTGAAGTAATGGTCGTTGCTATTTTATAAAATATGAGAACAGGGCCTTCCAGTCCACTTCTGCAAGACAAAACTTCCAAAACGTGATGAGGTTATGACTTTGATAGATGAAGAAGGTGAGGAGTATCCAACCATATATTTGGCTAGGAAAACAGGACTTAGTGGTGGATGGAAAGGGTTTGCAGTTGCTCATGAGTTGGCAGATGGGGATGCAGTAGTTTTTCAGTTAGTTCGACCTACAACATTTAAGGTGATTGCCCTCTAAACTTCCATCTTCCTCCTATGGTTTTCAATTTTCATTGGTTTCTTCTCTTTTAGAAATATAGTTTGTGTTTACAGTAGACCTATCCCTTTCTGAGGTTGGTGGCTTTCAAACTTGCTCTGAAAATTGAAGGCATTTCCAATAAAATGTGTGTGGACTGTATTATATATCTGATAAGGCCCATCACCAATTTTATCTCTCCATTCCAACTACATAAAGAATTGTAGTATATTTCTTCTGTATTCATATGCCCACTTCTGTCTATGTGAATATGCTTTTGGCATTGCAATGAGAAAAAGTTTATGCTCTATATTATTATGCTATGATGTTTTCCAAAGAGTCAGGCTCACGCGTTCTTTATTTTATATTTTATATAGGTTTACATTATCAGAGTGAAAGGTTCTGAACAAAGTGATAAGCTATGAGCTTTAAACAATTTGGTTGGAGCCAAGCCAGCAGAGTCAAATATGGTAATCATTTTGGATAAATATCTGCGAAAGTTAGATAATCATTGATGTTTCTTGATCTCTTGAGTTTTATTAATGCTATGTTAGGTAATGATTAATTGATAACCACCAAATATTCAACACTTGGAAACAAATTAGAGTACATGCAATTGAATCTTGATAAAGACATCCACTTTGGAATCCACATCTTTTTCTTATAACTTGTAAAATGTGCAATTTGTAATTTGTTGCTTACTCTGTTAGTCTTCTGGGATTTGGGGCCTACCTGAACTCTGTTGATCTGGTCACGGCCTCTGAAGTTCTTATAGGAATGAGACATTCACCTTGCCTCTCACTCTATTGACATTTTAAGCATGACACATGGTTTGCATACTAATAAATCTGATAGAATCATAGTAAACTAAAAAGTCGTTCAACTGTTATCTTTTTCATGGGCCATGAAACTTCCGTTTCAAACTTCAAATAAGCTTGTTTAGCAAGAGATATTTAAGAGAGACAAGTTGGATAAGGCTGAGATTGTGGTCTAAATTTTGATGATAAGAGTAGTAGGGATAGCTTGAGGAAGAATATGCTGACTTAAAATTCTGGGTAGATTTTAGACTCGTTCAGAGCTGTCAATATTCTATATCTGTTGTTTTGTTGGCTGCATCTACTTTTGAAGCCTTCCAATGATATCTCTCCTTAACTAAACCAACCCACATTGGATTCACTTGTTCAAATTGACTGATTCTAACTTGATAACCCCTTTCACTAAAATATTTATATTTTTTGTATAAATTTCAATGCTGCAGGTAAACAGGTTCAATGAAAGTCTACCATTGTTTTTAGCCCTCACTCAAGACTCAAGTGCTGTCAAAAAACTCATATATGGTTGAGAAAGTACTTGCTTTTTGTTTATAGATTTACTTAACCTCAAGACCCTGCAACATATTTATGTGATTGTATTCCAACTCTAAACTGATGTTTAACTATATATATTAAGTATTTACTATGGTGGCCCATCTTGAGATGTCAGTTCCAACTTCCAAACACAGATAACATTTCTCCTGCATATATCATCAATCCATAATTGATGGAACCAGCTAATATCATTTCATTCTTTCTTATGTTTTTCAATATCTTTGTTTTAAAATTTAGACATGGTCAAGGCAGGCCTAATTAATACTTGTTGTCAGGTTTCTCACTGATACAAAGCATTCCCACATCACTCTTTTTCTTCTGTCTATGACAAGGATCTCACATAATTCCCCCTGTTTTCCTGGATTTTGGAATGGAAAATTGGGAAAAAAAAAATTGAGATGGCAATCTCATTATCTCATCTCATTTATTAATGTATTTGTTTATTTTGTATGGAAGTTGTGTAATGTGAATGTGGGTGAGCTGTGTTGTTGATTGCAACATTTTGGATTGGTGGGCAATGAAAAAGCAAAAAAAGCTGGCCCCCTTTTCCAGCCTTTCCAGCTTGCAATCCAAATAAATAGAACATGCTCTCTCTTTCAGTTTTTGGGCTTTCTTACTAAACTTAACTTAACTACTTCCCATGAATCCACAACCAGAAATTAAACCATAATTTGTCTTTGAACATGTTCCCCGTTTTATCTCACGCGTTTTTTTTTGTTTCCTTAATTAACTTAATTAACCACCATTTAAATTCAATTCACTCACCTAATTTTTGTTTAAGGAATAGAAAATTTTAATCACGGAGTTAAATCTGCGAGTGGGATTGAGATTAGATTGCTGAATTGAAGACGCCAGATTGAGGGATAAGTGGCGCCGAGAATTTCGCGGTCGTCCAGATGGAAGGTCAAAGGGTTAGGTTGGCAAAGAGAAAAATTGGTGCCTAAATTAAGTGGGCCCATGGATTCTAGGCCCTGTCTGGCCCACATCAAGCTCACTACAACGTGACATTAACCGGCGAAATTTGCTTAATTTTAGTTATTTTTATTTTGCATGCTCCTCCCGTCTCGTAAGGAGCTGGAAATTTGACAAATTGACTTAGTCCTTTCATAATTAAATTTTTCTTGCTATCGTGCGCCTACGCGTCGTTTCCCTTAACCGGCGCCAGCCCTTTCTTAAAATATTTTAAGTACTATTCTTAAATCTTAAATTTTGTTTTATTGAAAAAAATTAAGTAACATCATTATCAAATTGCTAGCGAAAACTTGTCTCAATCGGGATCGGCTTATAATAATTTTTAGTATTTTGTTAATTTAATTATTATAAAATTAAGTTTGAAGGAGAAAAGGAGAAAATGGGTAAACGTGTGGCCCACGAATATATCTCGTTGTGGGCCAGAGTCCACAAAAGTTCCTTTCTCGACGATCTTTTGATTCTTATTCATCCTTAATCGGACGGTCCAAAAATCCCCGCAGCCCGTGGTAGGGCCCAGAAGTCAATATACAGGGTATAAGCAAAGACACAACAACAACGGCAACGGCTTGAAAACGGCTTTTCCTTTTTAGTCTTTCCAGTAGCCGAGTGGAGAAGAAGCGCGCCGTTTTTGCCACGTCGGATATTAAAAAGGCGAAAAAACAAGAAGAAGCCTTCCTCATTTTCGCATTGTAATAGGATTGCTGTTTTTTTCTTTCTTTTTCCTCCCTTTTCCTTTTCTCTCTCTTCCTATCTCAAAAGAGTTCAATCAACAGGAAAGAAAAAAAAGAAAAAAAAGAATGGAATTTGTGCAGGATGCCGGGATCCGCGTTTCTCGATCGCAGCGACGAGTTGAATTCATCGATTCGTCTTCTCATTCTCTTCGCGCGTAATCCTCCTTTCGCTCGCTGCTAATCAACCGATTTCTCTTCCTTTCTCTTTATTCGCACTGTAAATTTCTCCGTCCCTCTCTCTTTGATTGTATGTACATTTTTTTTTCTCTTCTTATTTCCTGTTCTCTTTCCGCATCGTGATTTGTTTCCTCTATGTTATTATTAAGCGGATTTGTAGAAATATTTCTAAAGTGTTATTGACTACATTGACTCGGATTCATTTCTTTTTTTTTTTATAAGTTTGTTTTTGGATTTTGATGTAAAATCTGATCATCCTAATTTTTATATGAATTAGATTCTCTAATTGGTGTTTTATCGAAGATCTCGATTTTTTTTCCTTAGCCATTGCCGTCTAAGCTCTTGAATAAAAAAATACCGATGATCGTTGATCAATTCCTTTCCGTAATTTCTGTTTTTTTTTCCTTTTTATTACTATTATTATTATTTTTTTGCGATGAGATTTGATTTTTATTGAAAATCTGCATTGTGTATATTTCAGGATGTATCTGGTGTAAATTCATGAAGAATTAGAGGCATCGTTTTAGAAGGAGTTTTAGCTACCGTGTCCTGATTGGATTTGGAAATTTGGAACAATGTCCTCGAGAGGCGACCATCAGACTGTGCCGTTGTCGGTTCTTCTAAAACGAGAATTAGCAAACGAAAAGATTGAAAAACCAGAGATCGTACATGGACAAGCGAACCAGAGCAAGAAAGGCGAAGACTTTACCTTGCTTAAAACAGAATGCCAAAGAGCAATGGGAGATGGTGTCACCACATTCTCTTGTTATGGGGTATAGATTTTGGTCTCTCACAATACTTACTGAATTATTGATAATGACATATGATCTACTCAAGCGGAAAGTCACTTAATTTACCATAAAATCTTTGATTTGCATCACTAGAATACAAGGGTTTTGAAACTCTTGTCTGATAGGTATATTGGTATGATTATAATTTGTTTGTTTCACACTTTCACGTAAATATTGTTGTCATTGTCTTTTGGAAATCCTTGGGAAGTTCTGTTTTCCGAGTGGCATGTTCTTCATTATTAGTATTATTATTAGTTTTTCTTTTGCCTGTGATAGGTTGGTCGTGCTAAACCTTTATTTGTTTTTTTCCTTCTTTTGCAGCTCTTTGATGGGCACAATGGGTCTGCTGCTGCTATATACACTAAGGAAAATCTCTTAACTAATGTCTTGAATGCTATTCCAACCGATCTTAATAGAGATGAATGGGTTGCTGCACTGCCAAGGGCTTTGGTTGCAGGCTTCGTTAAAACAGATAAAGATTTTCAAGAGAGAGGTATGAGTTGTTTGTTTCATGTAAACTTATCTCAGTATAATGAATCTTTTGTAGGATAACCTTTGGACAAAGCAACAGTATTTGTCTATTTTTCGCAAATTGCATCTCCTTAATGCAATATGCATAAGTTTAATTGCATGTTTTTTCTCACACAAAGTGCTATTCTATAGTCTCCCTTTCATTGTATTATTTTTTGGCACTGCTTTTTGCCTTTTGAGGCCCGTGTGAAGAGTATGGAGTTGTACTGATTTATGATTAAGAATCTCCATGAGAAACCTGCCTAAGGTGGGGAGGTCGGTGGGTTTATGGTTGTGGGTGCTATATTGGAGTTGTAATGCTTTCTCGAGTAGTTGATTAGCATATGCTTATTGATAGATAAGTTTCTCCAATAATCATACGATCTTATTTATGGAAGATCTTTAGCTAGTAATTTTTTTTGTAGTTAACTGGTAGTACTAGGTCTGGATATAGTCAAAGTGGCACCACCGATCGATTTCCAGGTGATAATTACCACCTAAACCAATGGAAAAAGGGTCAGCTTTTTTGTCAATTAATTATTTTGCCACTCTACTTATGTATGGTGTTTTTACTTGGACATATATTCTCATCCACAGATGGGGTGAGATAAAGAAGATAAAACATATTTTTAGTGGGTGCTTTTTTTGTCTTTAAGTTTAGCGGAATAATATTGGGGTTTCTCTCACATGTTTTGTCTTTGACATCAACTTTATGGTTTTCTTTCCAGCTCAAACGTCAGGAACAACTGTAACCTTTGTGATAATAGAAGGATGGGTAGTAACTGTCGCATCTGTGGGTGATTCCCGTTGTATACTTGAATCTGCTGAGGGTGAAATATATTACTTGTCAGCTGATCATAGGCTTGATAGCAATGAAGAGGAGTAAGTCATTGCATACAATTTGCTGGATTCTTAAAAGTTTTCCCTTAATATGATGTCTTACTTTCTGATTTCTACATGTTAGGAGGGAAAGAATCACTGCAAGTGGGGGTGAGGTTGGTCGGCTAAATACAGGTGGTGGTGCAGGGGTATCTCCTCTCCTCTTATAATAGTGGATTTTGTTCTTTTTAAGTTCTTCAACAAATTTTCTCTATATCTTTAGCCATTCTTTATATATTTCTAGCAGTGAAATTTAAAACCATCAAGAAATATATTCCTATGGATGGATATGCAACCACAATATTAGGAAAGCACAATCTAGAAGCAAGTTTCAGACATTTTCATGGATAGGTGTACAAAAAAGACATTAAAACTTGTTTCAATAATCAATGTGAACTAGAGGAAGTTATAGCTTAGCAATGACTTCTTCTGTATCTGTCTTGTTTAGATGCGGATTTGAGAAATATGATTCTGCCCTCTCTGTAAATGTGGGTGCATTGGTTCTCCATAGAAATAATCAGTATCTGCAGTCAATGGATAATTGTTTGATTTATGATAATTATGTAGATCAAAGCTGGTATCTAATGGTAAAGTGTTTTTTGTAGATTGGTCCTCTGAGATGTTGGCCTGGAGGCTTGTGTCTTTCACGATCCATTGGAGATATGGATGTTGGGGAGTACATCGTTCCTGTTCCATATGTAAAGCAAGTCAAGGTTTGTCTTTAATAATCTACCTGCATGCTTTACTTGATTTGTGTTAGTTGGCCTATCCCATTATCTGAGTTAACTTTTGTGCCCTTAAAATTGTTCTTCCATGCATTTTTCTCAGAGTACCTTGTTAACCTTTTTCTCCTTCTGCACCTTTGCTAAGAAATTGGTTATGAACTGGGCTGTAATGGGCCTCCTTAACTTGGGACTATAATCTTTTAATCTTTTCCAGTTTCATGATAAGGACATAATCGAGCCGTTAATTTCGTATCCTCTGGTGTCTTATACTCGCACATTGAAGTCTTTACCTGTTTTGGTTTCTCTCTTAATTTTTTGTTTACCCTAATAAGTTTTCTTCCAAACAATTGATAATTCTTTGACCGTGATAGTGGTTTTGCTGCAAGTAGAAAACCTTTCTTTGGATTGTTATTGTTTAATGTATCTTTCTAACTAGTTTATTTCTGCAGTTGTCTACGGCTGGTGGTAGGCTCATCATCTCAAGTGATGGTGTTTGGGATGCTTTATCAGCTGAAGAAGCTCTTGATTGTTGTCGTGGAATGCCAGCAGATGCTGCAGCTGCACAAGTTGTGAAAGTACACTTCTGAATTACTTTTACCTACATTCAAACTTTGCTGGGGGCATATGCCTTTTTCTGTCTCTGCAATAAGTTAGTGTCATTTGCCTTTCTTCATACCATCTTCTGACTCCTTGGTTTTCAATGAACAGGAAGCATTACAGTCAAAGGGTCTTCGAGATGATACAACCTGCATTGTTGTCGATATCTTACCACACGAGAAGCCAGCTGCATCTTTGCCACCTCCAAAAAAACCAGGGAAACGAATGTTCAAAGCCATGTTTCGCAAGAAGAATTCAGAATCATCTTCTCAGGCTGATAAAGAATACATGGAACCGGATGTGGTGGAGGAATTATTTGAGGAGGGATCTGCTATGCTTTCGGAAAGGTTTGTGCTTAGGAGGATTCTCTATTTGTTGAAATATGCTGCACCTTCAATTGTCAGATCAAGCATCATTGAACCATATATCTTTCGTTGCTATCTTACTAAGTGGGACATAGCTTGCTGTGAATGAGGACATTATATGGTAGTTTTTGTAGATTTATCTCATGAACAACACTTTTCTTGGATGCAGGTTGGATACAAAATACCCACTGTGCAACATGTTTAAGCTGTTTATGTGTGCTGTCTGTCAATTGGAGATGAAACCTGGAGAGGGTGTTTCAATTCACGCTGGCTCATCTGATAAAGTGAAGTTACGTCCATGGGATGGTCCTTTCCTTTGCTCTACTTGCCAGGAGAAGAAAGAAGCTATGGAAGGGAAAAGACCATCAGGAGGTAATGACAGAACACACAGCTCCATCTCTCCTCTTTCTTCAATGCAAATTTATGTTACTAGAAGTCCATTGATTTTTTGTTTTCTTGTTGCTCCGAATTTCAGATAGACATAGTAGTGAAAGTGACTAGCTAGACCACTCCAAGTACTGTTGCATTTTGTGGGCACTAACAATTGATTCAGAGGTGGTGGTCATGGATGGGGAAGATGGTGTATTTTCACTGAAGTAACTACAATTTCTTATCGAGGGGCTTCAAGCTTTCTGGTCCATGTGCAACTGAGGATTTATTTGGATCTATACTCCCAAGTCAGAATATCGGAGTTCAAAATGTGTGTTTAGATTTCTGTTATCTGACATTAGGAGTGAGAAGACTTGTGTTTTCCTCAAGTGAAAATGGATAAAGAGAAGATGAAAAATGAGAAAAGATAGGCCGAAGGCTCTCATAGACTCGAAAGTGCATATTCTCATGCCTCAGAGGTAATTCTTTTTTTTAATTTTTTTCCATCTATGTTCATCCCATTGTATACCATTCGCTCCAGTTCATAGAGCTAACACTAAATGATAGTGGACCTTCATTGTATTGTTATAATATAGGGTGTTTGATGAGTACTCAAATACACATTTGTCGGAAAGTTAGGAAAAAAGAAATTGGGTGATCAGATTGCTGAATGAATAATTTGTTCATGTATCATTGATATTTGTTCCCTTCCTTTATCAAATGGGAAGGTAATCTTTGTAATAGAAAAAAAAAATTCTCAATTCCATTCTTTCTTAACTAGAAATCCTTGTTAGTTTCCCGGTTCGTCTATTTTCCAGTTCTGTTTGGATAAATTTATTTATTTCCAATAATAATTAGCTGTTTTTGGTTAGTGTTTAGCCATACAGATGCATACACGAATAGATTAGGTTGTATAAATGTCTTGATCATTTATGATTCCTAGTAGCTGTAGCTGGATCTTGCTGTGTCTGAGGGTGGAGATTTTGAGCACGGGCGTTGTGTTTTTGTGTGTTCATGTATCATAGTTGGGACCAGCTTTTGCTGTGGGGACGAGTCGACACCGCTTGGCTGGAGGATGTTGACTCTAGTCAAGATACATGTGAACTCGCTATCCACGCCCTCTTCGCACCATTCAACTCCTTTAACAAGGAAAGTATCCAAACTTCTTCCCCCCATTATTTACATTACAAAAACAAGAAAGGAGAAAAACAGGGAAAAAAAACCAAACATCGGAAGCATATCATATGATTTCAAAACTGGGTTTGCAGGGTTATGTTTGGTAAGATTATTGGGAAAGAAAATAAAATACAGCGGATAGAGTGGAAAAATGTTGGCTTTTCTTTTCTGCTAAGTTGTTTGACTGGTTGTGTCTTTGGCGGAAGTGTGTATGAATTACATGGAGATATTGAGTGGCCAGCGGCAAAAGCAGAAAAAGGGAAAGCTTCCCCACCCAAAGAGATCTTTTTATATGCGTTTTGAACGTGAAATCTTTGTTTTATGTCCTGTTTTTTGGTGCTTGCTTCTCTTCTCCCTTTGCTTTCCTTCTTATCTTCAATAGAATAAGATTTTGAGTGGCTCAAGTGGCGAAGATGAGTCAGTCCACCAAAATAATGCATCCATGATTGAGATGTTGACCTTAACTAAATGAACAAAATTCTTCCCCTTCGCCCATCGGCAGTCTATCCTGGAAGGACCACTTTGTACACGTGTGTGTGGGTCTACCATCTCACCTAACTGTGAAAAATTTTTCTTTCTTTTTCTTCCATCTTTCCAGCCCCAGCAATCCAGTTTTCTGATTACCACCACATCTAACACCGTTTGATCTTAATCCCACGGTTCAAAACTCTAATCACAAGATCAAATGTAGACCAATCTTGCACATGATGCTTGTTCTTTCTTCATCCTAAGAAAGTCTTATATTCTTGTAAATTGACTGATGAATAAAAAAAACCTTTGCACCAAACGCTGGTTTGCTAAAATTTGCCTGTCACCACAAGGCAAGAAAAAGAAAAGCCTCCCATTACTGTTGAAGTTGAAGTTGAAGTTGAGGATCAAATGTCACGAGTGTGGTGGGGTCGTCATCTTCAACCCCAACAATGAAATCATTTGCATTTATACTTAGCCAGACCAAACCAAACTGTCTATCTAAATTCTTCAAAACAAAATCTTTGCACGAGACGAGGAAATTCAATTCAACTCTCTCCCAACTGCAGAACAATTATATTTATATTTCCATTTGATGGGGATTATGACGCCAGTCCCATCTCATATCTATTTTTTTTGGTAAACCCAAAATGATAACGATAATGGATCAAAATCAGCTTAAAATATTGAAAGTGGTCTGTCATATCGGGTCCATTCAAAAAGAAAAAATGTGTATAAACTGCATATGATTAAGAAAGGGGAGATAGAAAATGAATAAAGATTAAAGAAGAATAATGGGAAGTTAGTATTTCAAATTGGTTGAACCATGGAAGTAGACTCGAGACTTTATTTATCAAGCATTAATTGAAGACTTGAAAAAAGGTTTTTAACACTTTTAACTCCACGAGGGGCGGGGCCTTTTGAATGACATCATTTCATTGTCAAAGATGAGCATGTTTGAAACCTCGTTTCACACAACAAAAAACATAAACGAAATCTTTACTTTTATTAACTCAAAAAAGAAAAAAAACCCAAAGTAAAAAAAAAAAGGAAACTTGCGTGCAAAAAGAGAAGATAGGTGTATGAATATCCTTCATGGTAATAACATAACAAGGAAAAGATTGAAAGTTTCTAAGATTCCTCTTGAAACTGATGCATATGAACATGACTCCCTCGGCCTTCTCATTGGCATAATAAGTCACATACATAGATTCATACCCAAAGAATAGAATAAAAAAGTTGAAAAGTTAAATTTGGTTTTGCCAAATTGCCTGTTTCTGTTTGTGGGCAAATTTGGATGTTTGTGATCAAAATTTCTTAATTGATTAGGAGTTTTAGAAAGGTGTTGGATTTGACAAGGACCCACCAACCTTTTTTCACACAAACTGATAAATGTATCATCTCATCTCCACAGTGCCCCAATGCCCACCACACCCTTTCCTCTCTCTTTTCTTTTGTTAGAATAATGCAAAAAAGTAAGCAAATTTATGTCGCATTTTTTGTACTAAAGACATTAATCCCCCAACTCCAGTTTCACAACTCTCTCTCTCTCTCTCCTCCCCCTTATCCCCCCATTTTGGTAATCCATAACCAAACCCAAGAACAACAATCAAAACCAAAAGAGAATATTTTTTTCAGAATTTGAATCAGATCCTTGGAGAGGAAGGCAGCTTGATTTCAATCATGGATATTCATCATCAGCAGCAGCAGAAAGTTGCAGACAAATATGAAGAAACGACGTCGTCAATAGTCTCCCCTGCTTCACCTCCTTCGGCATCTTCGTCTCCTTCACATGAATTTTCCTTTACAATTTCCCTTCACTCGTCTTCAAATCCAGTTCCTGATAATAAAACCAAAACCCCACCTTCCAATATTGCCATCGATTTGTCTCCGGCCGATGACATATTCTTCCATGGCCATTTACTTCCTCTCCACCTTCTTTCCCACCTCCCTGTATCTCCACGTTCTTCCACAAATTCATTGGACAGTTTTACCCTTCCCATTAAAGACTTATTAGATGAGCCTAAACCTGATAGAAAAATCACCAGTGGCGGAAGCAAAAGCGACAGCAATATCAGAACTAATATCAGCAACAACAGTAGCAGCCATGGTGGCAGAGACAGAGTCCCGAGCCGCCATCAAAGCTGTAACATTGAAGCCAAAGGAAGAAGCAAGTCCAAGTCTTTTTCTTTATTCAGTTTACCAAGATGGCAAAAAGGGCGCGTCGAAGGAAGAGAAAGAGACACAGAAGAAAAAGAACAGAAACATAATAAGAAAAAAAGGAGGTTCGATGTGTTAAAGAGATACGTTAGGATGGTTCGGCCGTTGTTGTTTTTCAGAGGGAGGAGGGAAAACCTCCATCTCCGCCGTCAAGCTTATTCATTTTCCGGCAATTTGAGTTTGAGGAACAAGCAGGAGTTGAGAGGAAGGAGAGGGGAATATTCAGCGCCGGCTTCAATGAGAACATCGCCTACAAATAGTGGTTTGCTTGTTGCAACAACGGGTTTTCCTTCTTCTGCTGCAAGTGACAGCACCATGGAAGAGTTGCAGGCTGCAATTCAAGCTGCAATTGCTCATTGCAAGAATTCCATTAAAGGGGAAGACAAACTTAAGTGCTAGGCCATGGTTAATTTTGATTTTTCCATATTTATTGATCAACTTATATATATATAGTAAGTAATATATCTATAGTACTTTTTCTTTCTTTTCCTTTTCTT
This sequence comes from Corchorus olitorius, assembly GCA_001974825.2. Lineage (NCBI taxonomy): Eukaryota > Viridiplantae > Streptophyta > Magnoliopsida > Malvales > Malvaceae > Corchorus > Corchorus olitorius. The sequence continues at coordinate 61,881 of AWUE01019241.1, forward strand.
TTTATGTGTATAAAAATGGTACATATAAAGGAGTATAAAATTAGTTTGCAAGAAGAGAAAATTGAAGAAGAATGATGCTTTAATAAATTTTTACATTCCATAATGAAAAATGGTGTTTACTATTTTCTGCCTTCACTGTGCAGAGTATGTCATAGTATAGTTTGGTAACAACTGACAAAAATTTGAGGATTCAAAAATCTGTTCACATGATTCATTTGTTGCATTATGTTAATTAATAATGGAAGTTGTTCAAATTCAGTATCTTTAAAGTTTAAACATGATATATGGCATTTTTAATGTATCTGAATTTTTTAATTACTGTTATAAGTGGAAGTGGTATAAGCATTTCAGTATCCTCTCCTTTTTATAAATAGAAAAAAATCCAACTAGACCTGGCCTGAGGTTTTTCCAAAAGGTTGTTGGATTACATTTTATATTTCCATGGAATGCCACTTAACATAGTTTAAAATTGTATAAGTTTTTAATATTTCTTCATAGAGCAATTCAGTAGGTTTTCCTTGGACTTGCTGTATATTATGCATGATATATGTCATTTATGTACATTTTATAACCTCATTTATAATCTCTTGATAAATTCTAAAAGTAAAAACTAATGCGTTGTAACTTGGAAGAACTTCCTCTCACTTAGGTCCGATGTGACTCGACTCAGTCTGCTTGTTTGATACCCTTTTACCTTTTACCTTTTCAATCCGAATCATATATATATATATATATATATATATATATATGATGATTATAACAACATGAATCAAAGTCTCAAAATATGTTTTATCAGTAAAAAAGGTCAACACTTCATCTCAAACTTACCAATTTTCATGTCCTTGAAAATTTTCTTTACCTACTAGCATTTCCAATGAATCAAACAGTGTTCAAACTGTTCATATACAAGAGCCCAAAGGAACCCCAAAAAGGGGGAAACTTCAGAGTCTGCAAGACACTGCAAGTAGGAGGAGGAGAGTCAGAGTACTATAAAGCTAAAAAGAGCACAGTGACTTTTAACCTTTCAGTCCCTACAAAAAAAGGCAAAATCAAAAGGAAACAAAAACCATTTCTGGTCGTAGGTGCCATAAAAAGAAGTGGTATCAAATGGGGTTTTCAAAACAGCTGTGGGACTCATGACTTGACATCTTCAGGAATTTCACCAAAAGTACCAAGTACAACAATTTGCTCTTACATATACTTACTATTATATATGTGCTATCAACAATGTTGGCCATAGCTTAATATCAAAGACATGAACATGATTCATTTAAAAAACTTTGAATAATGTTACAGATTTTCCAATATACTATTAAACCCATTATAGCTAGATTTGTAATGATGGCTGCAATTGACTGAGAAGTGCTCTTTTCTCTTTATATAATTGCATGATCTATTCTATCCCAATCCCACCCAGCCACCAGCTGCATGGTGATAAAACCTGCACTGATACATATATGGAAATGCTTTTCCTTGTTGTTTAATTATTAATCATTATTATTATCATCAGGCCAAAGCTACTCAGTCTATAAAAGCAGGAAAAAGTGTGGGGGTCTAAATAGCAGAAGATCTTCATGGGAGATGAGAATACTCTTTTTGGGAGCATGTGTGCATGAGTTTACACACACACACATGCATGCATTGCTGAGATTTGTTTAACTGATATATTAATATTATTTTTTATGGCTGAGATTTAGTAGATTTAAAGGATGATTATCTGAAATCATGAAATTGAACACCTGGGGATTTCTTTTTCTTGAATAGCAAATAGAGGAAGCCCCACAAAAAGGTGATGGCTGCAGGGCTCAAGGAAGAAAAAAGGAAATGCATGAAACAATCATGATTTTGCCATGATTCAGAATATTAAAAATTTACTACTATATGTGCAATATTTCTATTCCATGCAGTGTAGAAACAGGACCAAACCAGAGTTAAATTGTTTTTATTTTCATAGAACAAAAAGTTGAAACCTTGTACTGTTGGAAAGTACTTTTAACTGGACATAATAGTAGTCTTCATTTTATAACAAAATTCAATGAACATGAAGAAAACGAATAGGGGCACCTGAATGTGTATGTGGCATACAATTTCCCAATCAATTATAAGAGAGAACTGAAAAGGAGACATTGAGAGATTGCTATATGATCATATATGTCGTGTCTATTTCATTGGACCATCAGAGAATTTCCATATCTTTAAAAATCTTTCAAAAAAAAAAAAGTGTTTGAGAAAATCTCATTGAAGATTTCCATTCAACCAGCAAATTCTTGCTTACTTTTTTTTTTTAATTATTACTATTTATTTCTCTCACATTCCTAAAAACCTTTTCATTTCCTTTATGAAGATGGTTAAAAACAAATTTGTCGTGGTATTGTTTGTGTTATCTTGAAGGTTTCAGAAAGAGATAAACACATTAGAAGAAATGAGAACTTTTCTAAACATATAGATATCAGTAGGTAGAAAGTTCCAAAAAAATGGGTAAGATGCAATTAATCATTTGATTAAACGTCTTAATATATATACAAATAATAATTTGCGCAAAGGGCTTGTTATTAGTTTCAGATAATAACAACTAGCTGTCAACCACAACTTTGCAAAAATGAATTGAAAGCTTGAAAGCTTGAAGCAGCAGACAAGATGCACAAGATATCAAAAAACCCACAACAATCCAAAGTTCCATGTATATATGGTTTACAAATAATGTTGACATGAAAGTAAAGGCCTTGACAACTTACCTGCTTTAAGAAAGAAATATCATTTCATTAGCGAATGCCATCTTCATTTTCTTTTGTCTTTGAAGAATAAATGAATAATTATTAGACGCCAAACCACACTATGCTAATATACTGGTGGTGGTGATCAAAATCAATCAATGTTAGATTTGGGTATTTGAGAGGGTTATAACAGCAATATACGGGCTTTTTTGTTTGAACTCTATTGCTATTAAGAGCGCTCAAGGGGACCCAACTGCCTATGAGCTTGGTTGGGCTTAGCCCATATCCCACTAGCCTGCGCCAGCCATCTTCTTCTTTTACTAAACTTGTTTTCAACAATTAGTTGGTTGAAGTTGGATACTTGTTTTCCAAGTAATATCCTGAGTTCAAATCTTGCTACTCTCAACAGGCAGCTCGGAGAGGAAGTGGGAAATGACACTTCCCTTGATGGAGTTCCTCAGAAGTCAGAAATGGGATATTTAGGACAAACGTAGAGGATGTGTTGGTATTAATTTTCAAAATAAGGTGGTATGAGAGTGAAAGAAAGCATTGGATCTAGTAAGTTATGATTGACATTGAAGAAGAAGTTGAAGACTAGGCGCCAAAGACACTCGAACAAGATTAATCATAGACAATAAACTTTGAAATTTGTTATTAGAGGGTATAATCTTTCACACGTTTGATATGATGAAAAGAATCAATCTCAAGCCGATTAGGCCTATGAATACTTTTGGTTAATAAAAAAAATTGTTGCTATCTTCATTATTATCAATGATTTGTGAATCCCATTTCAATATTTGCTAATAAATAAGTTCTAATTAAGGTTAACTACACCGTAGGTAACTAATATAAATAAGCCCAGATATCTAAAACAACAGCTGCCACAGCACACTGTGTTTACTTTGAAACTTTGATGATGAGATATAATAATTCTATACTCCATATTTATGCACATGCAGATCTAGTAGCAATATAACCGAAGCTGCAGCAACAACTTGTACTTGTCTACTCTACGTAGCTAGTAAATCAGACAAGACAAATTCTCTGACAAGTAGCTAGATGAAACAATGACAAATATATATTCCGCCTAACATTGTTTTACCTTGCTTTCACACTTGCTGTTGCTGCCATAATTCTCAATTCCATATAAAATTTAGAGCCTACATCTTTATGTACAACAATTGGATTTGGGTATTATGTTATGTGTCGAGTCAACATGACAACCAACCCTTCATAAATTAATTAATTGTGGAAGAAACAGCATAATTATTAGAAGAAAACTTTCTCATTTTTTCCACTATACTAGTTAGGCCAAGGCCAGCAATAACCAGCAATTTTGATCATTTTTCTGCGCTGTCTTTCTGTCTGCCCATCATTTGGAAAATATTATTTTGATCCTAATTATTGTCATGATCATAGATTACACTTTTTAATTTGCTCTAAAACTTCGATATGATTGAATCTTACATAATGATGATTATTATAAGTTTCTCAAAATATGGTGGAGTATATTGGTATGGCTAGAATGCTAATGGGCTTTGCTCAAGTAACATTAGGTTTGGGCCTTGTCTATTTTATATTCTTTTAATCTATTCAGCTGAGGCCCGAGGAACTTTTTTTTTCCTTTCATTGTATAGCGATGGCATGAATTAAAAGAGTGTTAATAATGGGTAATGGAGAAAAGGCTGGAAGGAGCTTTTCCTAATAGTAGCTCGACCGGATTTGAATATGGTTACTTGCAAGCCATTAAAACGGATAAAGATATTTATGTTTTACACTAAAAATTAAGAAAAGACCAATGAAGAATAATCAACATATATACATATCAATCACCATCGTTATTTATCATTTATTAGAAGAAGCATCAATTTATTCGGCTAATAATTTCAAATTCGGGATGGTCCAATACCAATTAGAAACATGACAAAACTTAACCATATGTATTACCATTTAGAATGTCAATTTTCAGTCATTAAATAACATAGGTACAATGAACAAAGAAATGTATTTATCATAAATTTTCCCAACAATCAGTGAATTAAGTGTTATACACGACATCTACCCCAAAACGTTTTAGGTTAGCCACCTATATATTCCTAGTAAATATCTTAATCCCAAATTCTAATTTACATTAGTTTTTGGTTGGTTTGACTCTATTTTGTGTATCTATCCATGTTTATGAAACAATTTACCAGTACTGATAGATATGTATTTTGGTCATAACTGCCAAAACCGATTTCATTATCTACTCCCAAATCAAAGATCTTCTGTTTTCTCTTTGCGGGTTGAGTCAAAACATAGATAATAAGAGCGTTCTTAATCTCTTTGCTTTAATAAATTAATTAATTGAAAGGACTATAATAAATTAATAATAATTATATATAGATATATTTAGCTTTTATTAAAAAAAAAACGAAAAAGAAAAAGAAGACGACGTTATCTACTCCATCCATGAGACCATGACCATGAACCATAATCCACCATAATCCATGTCATGTAGTAGTAACATTTTACGTTTGGTATGTTCTGTCTTTTTTTTTTTGTTCCCACGAGACAGACGATAGAGAAGAAAGGAAAAAAAAAGTACTGTAAACAGTCTTACACCTAACTTAAACCTCGTGCTGACATGTCATCTATTTGCTATTTCTCTCTCTTGTCTCGACATTTCCGAAGTAAAAACGAACCAAACTCAAACCAAAATCTCTTTCTCTGTTGAGATCACGAAACTGTTGGTCTCCCTTGGCTCTGTCTTTCTCTATGTCTCTAGCTTAAAGCTTGCCTCTTTTTCTCAGGTTTGTTTGATTTTATATTTCCATTTTGCTTTTGTTTGGATAATTTTTGAGAAGTGGTTTTTTTTGGGTGTATGCAAGTTGAGATTCTAATAGTTTCTGGGTACATTCCAATACTTCAAAACGAATATGCTTTAATTCCTTCAACTGCCGTTCTTTATTTTAGCGGTTTTTTTCTCTCTCTTTTTCGGTTTGATTGGTCACGTATTTTTTTTTCTTTGCTTTAATTTTTATTTTATCTGCGTTGAATTTACAACTGAGAAAAACTTACTCCATAAAGTAGAAACCGAGAGAAAGAGAGTTTCTCAACTGTTTTGTTTTATTTTTTTGGTCTGATGAATGCTTTTCTTGTTTGTTTCTCATTTTTGAGTTACTGGGCATCGAACAATTCCCAAATTTATACGTTTTGTCTTTGTTTACTTTGTTCTTATGTAAGGAAGGAGGCTTTTTTCTCTATCTAAGTGGTGCGTTATTGTTTTTTCAGCTAAAAAAGCATAACAATTTTATCTTTTGATTGATTGGGGTTCCTTTGATTATGCATTGAAATTTGGGATTTTGTTTACTTGGGTATTTGCAGATGTTATAGCTCTACACTTTTCGTCAAGATTTTCAGAATCTTACTTGTCACAGTTTGTCTGTCAGGGATTCCAAATTATGGTTGAATTTATTAGTTTATGAGATCTAGGCGGTCTTAGAAATCCAAAGGCTGGAGGATGTACGCGGTGGGGCGGCTAGGCAGCTATATCTCCCGGGGTGTGTATACAGTTTCTGGCCCCTTCCATCCTTTTGGTGGTGCTGTGGATATAATTGTAGTGGAACAACCCGATGGGAGCTTCAAATCATCGCCTTGGTATGTTCGGTTTGGTAAATTTCAAGGTGTTTTGAAGACAAGAGAAAAGGTGGTTAGCATCAATGTTAATGGTGTTGATGCAAATTTCCACATGTTTCTTGATCATAAAGGGGAAGCATACTTTCTCAGGGAAGTAGATGCTGAAGAAGGGGAATCTGAATCTCTATCATTTCCGTTTTCTTCTGGTGATGAGACAGATGAGCCCTTGTCTGGTAATAATAGGAGGCCAATGAAGTCCAAAAGTTGCAACTATGATGCTGGTAAATCGAACTCAACGGGTCAAATTGATGTGAGCAATGGGAAAATTTTGGCTAGGACTACTTCTCGGAGATCACGGATATTTGGGCTTGTTTTTGGACAGAGGCCGCCAAAGGTTGATGGTTACCTGGAGGAAGCTGATGCCACTGGTATGACGAGGACAGATTCATTGGATCGTGCTGAGCTTGCTGCTGACTTGTTGGAGGTGAAGTGGTCTACCAATCTTGCCTCTAGTAGAGTAAATAATAAAGCTTCCCGATTTGCTTTGACAACTGATATATTGGACAACAAAAGTTGTGAGGGGGATACTCAAATTAATGATGAGGAAAACCAGTTTTGCTCTTCTGTACAGAATAAGGAGGAGAATAGTATTGATCACCAGACATTACTAGATGAAACTGAAAACTTGAACGCGCAAAAGGTCAGCTGTTCTCATTCTGGCCTTGAGAATGTAGAGTATTCTGCTGAGGAATCTAGCCTACAAGTGTCTTGTGGAAGAACCAATCAACAAGTTGTTGAAATTTCCTCATTAGGTGAAGGCTTAATAGCCAACATATCAAGTACTATTGATGAGTTTAGTGTTGGGAATTCTGACCATAATGGGAATAAGGCAGGTGTTGTCTCCGGGATGAGTAGTCCTGATTTACAAAGTCAATATAAGATTGAAGCATGCAATGACCAGCTGTTTGATGAAGAACCAGTCGATAATGAAAGGAATGCTGTTTTATCAAGATGTGGCAGTTCCAATATGGAGACTGTTTCAGACAGAGTTGAATCTTTTCGTTACTGTGAAACATCAGAGACATCAGTAGTGACATTGGAGGGTTCCAGTGAACAAACTCATGAAATGCTGTGCCTTTCTGATGCAGGGAATGGGGAAGTGCATATTCACACCGAAACGCTAGTTACAACAACAGAGCTAGCCCCAGAGGTAAACTCTCATCCAGAACATTTAATTATGCAAAAGATGAAAAGACTCATTTTAAACAAAAATGGGAAGATTTTAAGGCTAGTAGTGGTTTTGCAACTCATTTAGTGATGCATTACTCCTTTGAAGTCAACAAAACTGATCCAGACTGCTTTAGAAATGACCTAGTCTTTCTCTTTGAATAGCATTCTAGAAAAGTCTTGTTGAATTGACTTATTTAATGGTTTTCATCAGGTTACAGTTCATGAGCAAGCTGACGGCATGGAGTTAGATTCCGGAGGGGCAGTAACCGTGTCAGAATCGTACTCTCAACCGGTCAGTGTTGACCCTGTAATTGGTTCTGTGGAAGAAATCAAGTCACATAGCATTCATACCACTTCCACTGTCAGAGATTTAGGTGATCAAGTTAAAGATGAGAAGAATAACAAGAATGTCCTCCATTATTCTTTGGGATCTGTTGATGATTCTCGTGGTGATAGTGAACCGAAGAGAAGTTTTCCACCATCAGAGAGTTCGGAGGATGAACAATTCCTTTTCAGTGACCTTGATGAATTTAAACACCGTGAGCCAGATTATGTAAATAAAGATCTTCATCCTTCAATTTGTATAGAAAATGAAGAAGTAAATGGCTTTTTTAATGCAAATAATGAGTCATATGTAAATTATGATAAGTTTGAACCGGAGAATCAATCAACTGATCCAGAAAACTCAGTAGAAAAGTCAAGAATGGTCTCTAGTCCTATTAATATATGTAGAAATCATAGAGTACCTGGAGAGAAAGATGGGTTGCAGGTAGAATCACTACCTAATATGTGGTCTCCTGTTGCCAAGTTTGATGCAAACGACCATCGTCCTCTTAGCCATTCTCTGGATTCAAATTCTGAAACCATGAAGTGGACAACAATCAGGAAAGACGATACAAGATGTATAAGGTCAGATGCAGATGAAGAACAAACATTAACACATGAAAGGTCTAGTAGCGAGGATAGCAACACTGCAGGGAAGCTGAAAAATGCTCTTCATAATCCTGCTGTTGGTAAGAGAGCTAGATTATTTTCCCTCCTTTTATTTTTATTATATATGATAAATAAGATAATCCAGTTATCATGTATCACTTACACTACTTTTACACTGCTTTTTCAATTTGGGACAATGCCCTGATTGGAATGCATTTCTCTTTTACGTCCCTCGTAATTTGTAAAAGGATAGTTGAATTTGATGGATAAACCCACTACCCGTTTTATGCTAGGAATAAACTTGTCTTAAAGTACGGCATACTTATTTGTTACTATTAGTTTAATCATACGTAGAAGAAATATTCTGTCTGTTTCAGTGAATAAAACAAGAACTGCTCGTTTGGCTGCAAATTGTGGAAAGTGACATGCATTTTGATTTATGCAGAGATATCCCTATGCAAACACTTGTTATATGAAGGGATGGGGGCTGAAGCTGCCTCTCAAGTGTTTGATGCTGAGAAAATAGATAGCAATAAATTTGGTTCATTGGGTCCTTCTGTTTTGAAGAATGATAGGCTTGTTGTCCGAATTGGTGGCCGTTACTTTCCGTGGGATGCAGTAGCCCCTATTCTTTTAGGGATGGTTGTGTTTGGAAGTGAAATTTTTGAACCGAAAGGCATGATACCAGTTGATAGAGTGGAGAAATCCATTGAAGGAGATCCCTCTAAAGCCATAATCTCCCGTAGCGGAAGTTGGAGGCTTTGGCCTTTTTCTTTAAGAAGGTCAAGATCTAGGAAGGCTGTGCAACCGGTTCCAGTCGAAATGGAGGGGAGCCGGGCCCTCGATGCTGCAGATGATACTGTTGTCAGCGATAATGATAAAATTTTGCTTACAGCCAAGCAGGTGAAGAAGATGATCAGGGCAATCACTCCAACCTCAGAGCAGCTGGCATCATTGAACCTAAAGGATGGGATGAATCATATAGCCTTTACATTTTCCACCCCTATGCTAGGGAAACAGCAGGTCCTTTTTGTTGCATTCTTACTTGATGTTTATATTCTCTTTATGAGTTCCACTTAGTTTTTGCTTGTGGTCATTTGTGATGCCTACTTGTAGTCAGAATGTGCTCTCTATGTCCTAAACAGGTTGATGCCAGAATCTATTTGTGGAAATGGAACACTCGTGTGGTGATCTCAGATGTTGATGGAACAATTACAAAGTAAGGACGTTTCTAGGATTTTGCTAATGCAGAATACTTGTTATTCTTCTTGGTGTTTTACCTTGAGTACTAGTCGATGTTCATCTTACCTTATTATAAGTCTCTTGCTTGCAATTAAATATCAGTTTTAGACAACCTCTGCTTGTTGTGATAATTGATCATATCCTTTATATTTTAACATGTACTGGTTATGAAATTTTAGTGGCCTCTGTCTGATGTTGCTCAGCCTAGGTAAAGGTTGGTCACTGTTTATAAGTGGGGAATCTTAATCAAAGTTTGGTGTTCTCTTCAATGGGATGAGGTTTGGGTCAATCACTTAAGAAATACTTTCATGCAATAGAAAGCAAAACATAGATTTGGACAGTAATCTGTTGGACAAGGACACAAGGTGAAAGAGAGACCAAGGGTATGATAATTGGGTTATAGATATAAGAATGCATCTCCTTGCAGAATTCTAGCTTTCATAGCCAAGAAAGTGCAACGGTTTAGATTTTAGGGTGTACACAGCTTTGGTATTTCAGTAATCTGAAATGTACTTGCTGGGAGTTTGAGCTTTGTGGTTACTGGCATTTTCATATTGTTCTCTGTTTAAATCACTGTTATTTCATTATTTGCAGCTTTAGCGTTAGATGTTGGATAACCTGCATAATATTTTGTCTTATCTTCAAAATACATGGATGTCTTTTCTCAAATTGAATTATGCTTGTTTTTCATTGTTCTAGTCTTGGACTAAGTTATTGGAGATAGCTAGCACTAAAATTTTTTAAATTTATCTTCAAATTGTCACAGAGGTTTTGTTGATCATTATAATCTAGTTCTTTCTTAAGTTCTTATCTTAATTGCAGCAGACCAAGGTTTCTTTTGGTGATTCCTGGGTTACCTAATTTTACGTTTTTGCTACAGATCAGATGTTTTAGGGCAGTTCATGCCTTTGGTTGGGGTAGATTGGTCACAAACAGGTGTTGCACATTTATTCTCAGCTATTAAGGTAGGTTTTGTTTCATCTTACATTTTAAATATTCAGCTCATGATCCTTTATTCCTTCCTGCACAACCAAATAAACTTTCGTTTTTTCAACATTAGTAAAGGCTCTCCAATCATTGCCTTGTATACTTTGTTGTTATTTTAGAAAGCAAAGGTTTCTACTTTCTAGATGTTTTCAATACTCTAATGCAGGAATATTATTGACACTGTTATATATTACATGGATTAAATTCTTCTTGTATGTTGCAGGAAAATGGTTATCAGTTGCTCTTTCTTAGTGCGCGTGCAATATCCCAGGCGTATATCACTAGACAATTCTTAGTCAACCTTAAGCAGGTGATCATGCTAAGCTTGATTCTTTTCTTATATCGAACTGGAAAATGAAAATCAAGAAATTCAAATATTCGTGTTTCCAATGTCCTTATTAAGTATTGTTTAACTTTAACATTATTGCTCATCAAAAGGACAAAACGTGTAACGAACTTATCCTCATATCTGTAGGATGGTAAGGCTTTACCAGATGGGCCAATCGTTATTTCCCCTGATGGTCTTTTTCCATCCCTATATCGAGAAGGTAACTGATTTCCATTTCGGGGATTTAATAAGACAGTTTTCAGCGTTGCTTTCATGGTCAAGATATGTGACCGTTGGCTTGTTAGGCAACATATACCATTCAAATTTGCTTCTATCTTATTTATCCTTTTTGTTCTTTTAGATGAATTATAGAATCCATAGTCTTAGTAGGAGTTATGTTCTTCTAGATCATGATGCATTAAATGAAAAAATGTGGCAAAAGAAGTATCTAAATTGCCAACTCTGTGTGTGATAAGGGAAATGCTGCCTATCTTTTACATTTACTCAAGTTGCATGAGGACATAGTGCATTATTGAAGATGAGTAGCTCTTGCTGTACCTTAGTAAATAGATGCATGAGACATACAATTACAACCAGAAAAATTCTTATGACAAGTTGAGCTGAGCCGGAAATATTGAATGAAATCTTGTTCTGTTTTTGTTTTATTTCTTTTCCAATTATGTGTCCTTTATGTAAAAATTGAAAGCTTCTTTTATGACCTCTGTATAAATTCTTAAAGCGAGCACACATTCATAGTTAATATGCTATTATCTTTGATTTGGAACATACATGCTTTTAACCCTTCAAGCATAGTATAGTTTTCTGGACATATTATCTGTCTCATCCTCCCCCACCTCAAAAGAGTGTGGACTGAAGCATCCTATATTTTTCTCAGTTATTAGAAGAGCTCCTCATGAATTCAAGATTGCATGCTTAGAGGTTAGTTCTCTGCTCTGACATGCTTACTTTCTTAACTTCTGATAGATTGAACTTATCTGACATGGTATCTTCGCTGTTAATTTTTTCCCATTTGAAACTTATATCCCAGTGGCTTGTGAAGTAAACCAGTTGAATAGGTTCGATGTAAGTTTGAGAGGATTATACAATGTTTTGAGGGGTGTCTTGCTTTATTCCTCCTCTGAACGAAAGGAAATATTAATTGTTGAGTTATATAACACATTTTTATATTGTTACATGTCTTAAATTGGTTTTAAGTACTAAACACATTAACCTCATGACCTCAACTCTCTGAATATACATCACAATTTACTTGAAAGTTTTCTATGGCTTTGTAGATGCTATTCAGCATGACACATAGATTTAAAAGCTTTCCAATATAGATAGGTACTTAAATTAGGAATATCTTAATGCTTGTTCCTTTCCTTTTCTTTTGGTTAAATAATCATTTGACTTGTAGGATATCAAGGCATTGTTTCCATCTGATTGCAATCCATTCTATGCTGGTTTTGGGAATAGAGATACCGATGAAATCAGCTATCTTAAGGTTGGAATCCCCAAAGGGAAGATCTTCACTATAAATCCAAAGGTAATCTGAGACTTCTATGCGTTAAAAAAGGCCACCAAAATGTTTCTGATATTACTGTGCCAAAGTCCCCTTCTAATTGTTTCAAGTTTGCAGGGTGAGGTTGCTGTTAATCGCCGTGTTGACACAAAATCTTACACCTCCCTTCATGCTCTTGTTCATGGCATGTTTCCACCGATGGCCTCCTCTGAGCAGGTTTAGATTTAATTTCCTTCAATAATTCACGAAAATTATAATATGTTTCCAGAGTAATAGGCTATAACTTAATTTTTACTATCAGTGGGGCCTATTGTGGATATTTCTGTTTGAAAACATGATTGCACAGACAACTAGGCTGAGTTTTTGCTTTACTTGTTTTATGGAAAGAGAGGATTTGTTCCCTACTTTCTTCTAGATTTTCTATCCTTAGCTGACATCTATCACTCCAAGTCTATATTTCAAGTTTAATTATTTTCCGAAGTGTCTTATTATTCTTTGCACCACTTCTTTACCTCTATTTGTTACAGGAGGATTTTAATTCATGGAATTTCTGGAAGCTGCCACCTCCTCTGATTGATATTTGAAGCTATCAGCTAGAGTATATTTCTTGACCGTTCGGATATTGAGATAGAGGGATGATGCCTATCATTGTTCTTGAGCTGTCCAGGTATGTTTTGACGTCATTTTCGCGTGGTTAAACTATTGCCTGTTGGGTAGTTATCTGAAATGAATAGTGTCAATTTACATTCTAGGATCTGCTTGGAAATTGAGTTTTAGTTTATTTTAACCCCATAGAACGGTCAATCTTAGACATTTAGCAGTTGATTCAGAGACATCCAGTTCTTTGCCTGCACTTTTCAAGATCCCACTCGTTATTTCCTTCTACGAGAGTGGTTGTATTTTCAAGGTTACAATAACAAGATTGTGCTGGCGAATTACAGGTTGTATGTGACCGTGGCTGTCGGCCAAAGTTCCTCCATGCTCTTGAATTTGTAGGGCTGACTGACTCATGGTTGCCCAAAGTAATTTTGTAGTAAAAAAATTTGCATAAATAGGAAAGATCGGTTCATGTCAGTTGTATTTGGCTTCAGAGTATGTAATATTGTATAGTGAATTCATAATGTGATGTAAACATTCATAAAAATTCTCAGGGGAGAAAAGGGTAGTGTTTGATTTCTCATATCCATTGCTGATACAAAATCAATCTTCATTATTAGTTCAAAGGAGATTGCTTGTATTCAATCTACCCAGTTTACTTTGAATGAATATACACACATCAGAATGATGAATGTTTATAACTGAAATGTATGTTCCTTCAATCCTTTGACAGAATCGTATTAAACATGTCATAAAACACTTGTGAACTTTACATATTTTTGTTATTAGCCTGCTCAGGTTCAACCAAATACAAAGGGTTGAACGTATCAGACAAGAAAGAAAGGAATAAATCAGGGAAGTGACTTTATCATATGAACAATTTAGAAAAACAAAATTCTGACGTTCAAGTGCTTCTCGGCAAACTCGACAAGGTTTTTGATCTCATTGTCATCAATAAAGCCATTGTCGTTGGCATCCACGGCTTGCATTGCTTGCTTGCTCTTCCTCCTGGCAAACCATCCTCCCGAGGCTCTGATAGCGTCTGCAAGTTCGTCTTTGCTAATCCTGCCATCGTTATCTTCATCAAATTTGCTTAACCATCTTTTGAATTCGTCGATTGTCATATCACGCTTGCCATCAACATAACAGCTACGAGTTTTAATGGCCATTTGCTGAAAATCAAAGCCTAGGAATTCTAAGTATCACTGTTTTGCTTGCTGGCTACTCTACGTAGAAATGTTGGAAGGCTTATCGTATATATACCATTCTCCTCTCCCTCTTTCCTTCATGCTTTAGCTTTAAAAATACAATATGGAAATTGATTAGCATAATTAAATCATGCAGACGCGTAATTACAACCCAGGGAACCTCTAAAGTTTATAGAAAATGTTATTGTTTAAGAAGCGTAGATTAAAAATTGCCTAATATTCTCCTTTTATTCCCCTTTAGAATTTAGAAGTACTAAGAAAAGTTTGCTGCTTGTCCAAATCCAATGAATTAAGGACTAAAAGTGGTGATTAATCTGTGAAAATGATGTTCTTTTTGGAGCCGCACTAAGTTTGGCAATGAAATCACAAAGTCTTTTGAGTTGGTCTCCTCGGAAAGGATCATTAAAATAGTAAAATTGAGCCTTTAAGGGGAAAAAAATTGTATCAATGCATTTATAAATGGGGACCCTGGCAGCCTTATGTATCTATCAGATTATTAATTAATGATAGAATTATATATATGTTATAGAAAATGAAAATCACATGGATAAGTTTATTTCCTTGATCACCCCAAACTCATTTAACACACCATCTATAGAACAGCAGTTGCAAAATTTATACAATCCTTTTACATGTGATCTGCATAGTTTTCTGAAGATTACATACTACAATATATAAGCATATGATTTATTTCTGTCCCTTTTCAAGATAAAATTTTTCATTTCAGGTTACTCGTAGCTACTTTGGCTTTCCCCAAAAAGTATTCATTGGTAAAATTGTTGTGGAAAATTTGTTCAATGTACAATTCATTGAAATCTTAACATTTGAAAGCAAACGTTGCCTTCAAGAAAAAACAAAAAATGTCGAATTTGGATTGGCAAAAAGTTGACAAGATTTTCCATTTATACCACATCCCCAAAAACTCAAATGGTTTAATAGAGAACTTGTAAGAAATGGACAAATTATTTATTGAACTTCCAAAATTACCAATTGCACACTTGAATTTATATATATATATAAAAGACAAATTAGTCTTTTTGTATAAAAATTTGTTAAATTCCGTTAATAATTGGACAGAAATTAGTCATTTTTGGACAGAAATTGATGTGGTTCTAATAAATTTCTTTTGATTTCCATCCAATT
>AWUE01019242.1:0-11775 GCA_001974825.2 Corchorus olitorius
TTGACATTTTAAATGTTTAAAAGCTAATTTGTTCATCTGTTACAAATTCAGAAGTCAAATTGTCTATTAGGCCAAACTCGAATTCATTGATATTCCAAAAATCAACATAACAAATAAACCAAAACGTTTCTTCAAAATTTTTCCATCTATGATCACGAAATTCTACTTGGGTTCATTGTATTCATGAATCATACAATTCCAAAAGCATGTGCCTCTAGTTTGATTTTTCCTTTTTCTTTCTTCCCTTGTGCAATGAATTTTTGCAGAAAAATCGTTGAAAAATAAAAAATGAACAATTTTTTTGGCCCCAAAAAAAAAAAAGAATAATTGAACATTGAACATTTGAATTATATATGCAGCCCAGGCTCACAAACAGGCCCGGATTGAATTGCTGGGCCTATTTCAAGGTAAGCTCGTATTTGCTTACCCTGCCATTTTTATCCAAGGAGAAAGTATTCAAATCCTTGTTTTCTGATCTTTTCTTCTGCTTCTCGCAAATTACTCAAAAGCTGTTATAAGAATTGTTATATATTTTCATAAACATTTTAAAATCTTGTAAACAGAAACTTTACATTTTTGTGTTATTAGCCAATAAAATTTAGGTTTCAACCAAATCCAACAGAGAGTTGAACATAACAGAGACAAGAAGAAAGGAATGAATCCGGGATATGTGACTATATCATATGGACAAATTAGAAAAACAAAATTCTGACGTTCAAGTGCTTTTCAGCAAAATCGACAAGGTTTTTGATCTCATTATCATCAATAAAGCCATTTCCATTGTCATCCACGGATCGTATTGCTTGCTTGCTCTTCCTCCTGGCAAACCATCCTCCCGACACTCTGATAGCGTCTGCAAGTTCGTCTCTGCTTATTCTGCCATCTTTATCTTCATCAAATTTGCTTAACCATCTTTTGAACTCATCGATTGTCATATCACGCTTGCCATCAATGGAACAGCTTCGAGTTTTAATCGCCATTTGATTTCTGAAACTCAAAGCCGGCCTGTAATTCTTTGATCTGTTCCTTTGCAAGTATATATCACTGTTTTGCTTGCTGGTTACCCGGTGTACGTATAGGAATGTGGAAGGCTTCTCGTATATATACCATTAATTCTCCTCCTCTAACTCTTTCCCTCGCCCTTTAGCTTTGCAAATATAATATGGAAAAATGGATCAGCACAATCAAAACATGCAGACGCGTACAAAATATTACAAATAATTATTAATTAAGAGCCTTTTAAAGGTTTTGAGCATTGATATATTGTTTAAAAAAAGAATTTTATAAAGTAGATTTATCAGTAAGTTTTGCGGACGTTGCCTAATATTCCTTTATTCCCTCCTAAAATAATACTAACATAGATAAACAAGTCCATAAAGCCGCATAAGTGAAGGAAGGTTGCTATTAACAAGTAAGAAGCTTCTGATGCTTCGTCCAAATCCAAGGAACCAAGGACGACAAGTTGTGATTGTTAAACCTATAAAATTCTGGTTGTTTTTGCCGCCGCACCGGGTTAGGCAAACTTTGGAAAATCTGAGTTGGGAATCCTCGGAAAGGGTCATTAAAAAAGGACCAAAAGTTGTACCAATTACATTGATGATTAGGTTTTAATAGAATTGATGATGAGAGTGCCATGTTTATTGGACTTGAAAGTGTCAAGGGACCCAAAAGTATAGTAGTATATAGAAATGGGGAAGAAGATTAGGCCAATCACCAACTAGGAGTAAAGAATTAGAAACCAACATGAATCTTCCCTTCTCTTCTAAAGAAATAGTATTACTATTATATTATTTATAACAATTTCCCAGTTGCCATACTTTCTTTGTTTATGATCAATTCTGAGTTTCAGATAAATTTGATTCCAAGTGAATGCATGATAGTGAAATGTTGGATGTTTAAAATAGAAACTCAAGTTTATATATGAAAGGTTTGGATCTTCCCCTGTAAAAGAAACACATTGCTCTGCCAAAATTAGACCCATATATATTTTCCTGAATTACAATGTGTAAATTATAGGGGGGAAAGTTATTGATCTTTTTCAACCTGAACATGAGTGATATATACTGGGTTAAGTTCTGATTGTGCAAAGATTCAAGATATAACAAGTCTCACCCAAATTTATAATTAAGAAAAATGTATAGAATCACATGAAAATATTTAATTAATCACCTAGACCTAGTTATTAGTAGTTAACCCAAATTGACTTCACTTTAACACCATCTCTAACTAAAAATTTATAAAATTGCAAAACATTGAGCAATAACTTACAATTCTATAAGCAAACCATGATTATATTGCCCTATTCATGATGCAGGGCAAGGCTTATATCAAGCAAGACAAGGGAAGTGATGAGAGTTTAAGACATTTTTAGTTCTAGCAAAGGCAATTACTAGGCAGTAGGCACACATATAATTAAAGAATTTTGACACCCAAATATTTGTCTGCAAACTCAACAAGGTTGTTGATCTCATTTTCATCAATATAGCCACTGCCATCGGCATCTGCTGACCTAATCCCTCGCCTGCTCTTCCACCACCCAAAATTTCCCCCACTTTCATAAATAGCATCCCGAAGCTCTTCTTTGCTGATCCTGCCATCTTTGTCTGCATCAAACTTTTTTAACCATTGCTTGAACTCCTCCATCTTCATGATCCGTTTTCCATCCATATTGGAAATGCTCCTCCTCACAATGATCGCCATTCTTTAATTCTGAAAAGTAATTGCTTATAATTAGCTATATATACTGCTGCTATATATGTATTTTTAATGCTCACAGGGGCTCAAGTGCTTGTTTTATATAGTACTATTACTTATCTTTCTCCCTTCCCATAATTGTATTTGTACCCTTAATTCAAGGTTCTAGATTTAGAATAAGAACCTTACTGTTTCTTCATGGAAATCACATTCCTTATGTTTTTCACGTTGGGTGGTTTTTGAACTTTGAAAGTTGGCAATTGGCATTGATTTAGGAACCCTTTTCTTCAAAGCATCTTTTACTTCGTATTGGCAATGGCGGCCTTTTTCTGGGAAAGATATAATTGCCTTTGGGCTGGGCTTCCCCCTTTTGGGCTTATACATGACATTGGGAGAGAACTGGACTTTATGGTTGAAACTTGAAAGATAATGCCGCATGACCACCGCATCCCATGAGACAAGCCCACGCGTCTTCTATAGTTACATTAGTGAACAATGAACACGAACCAAATTTTACAAAAGTGGAATCCGAGGTCTTTTCAGCTATGGAATCCAGAACATATATCCAGTTCTACTACTTTATTCTCATCTTGAAAATATAGCCAAGGAAGCTAAATTCAAGGCTCTAATTTTGTAGAGTAATGGAGATTCTGATTCTAACTATTATAGTTTCTTTGATAGGGGAGAAATAGTAAGGAAACAAATGGTGTAAAAAGAAACAAGCTAGAGACAAGCCAATATGGCAGCGGACTGGCTAGCACAGCAGGCCAAAAGGGGGATGGATTCTGATGAATGGGCTGACAGGCCAACATCCTCTTTTGTAGGAATTTTAAGTCGTGATGGTTTTCCAGCACCTCATTAATTTTTTTTTCATTCTTTCCAAAGTCTGGGATTAGATAGACATTATATTAGGCTTCTTTAGCCTGGGCTTTGTGCTGTATACAACTATTCTTTTGATATATGATATAAAATCTCTTTGTTTTGTGCCAAAAAAAAAAAAAAGAAACAAGCTTTTTCTTTGTTTGGTAAAAGGGAAGAAACATGGACAAAAGCTTTTGTTTTCACTAAAGCCATTTTTTTCAAAATTGGGAGGAAATTATACTTTCCATATTTGTTACTTAATTACTATCTCTCTCTCTTTATTTTTATGGCAAAAATTAAGGTTTAATTCTTTCCTTCTAAATTCTCATTCATATATGATATATATTCTAATTTCCTTCCATATATGAAAGTGCAATTTTTATTTTCCTTTATTTTTTCTTCCTCACTATATATATGATCTCTTCCATCTACTTTCCTTGTCTCCTATCAGACGAAGCATTAGGCTTTCCCTGAGGACCGGACCATTAACACAGTGTGATACCAAATATACGTTAAATATAAAGAAGATATACCCGAAGACAGAAACTAAAGAAAAGATGGAAAATCTTGATCCATAACAAAGATAACATTTCTTTTGGATTACATTAAAACACACTGGTGGAAACAAATTACACACAGAATTAAAGTTGCCCTTTCTTCTCAGCAATACCAATACGATGCATGGAAGCAAAACAACGAGCAAATTAAAGCATGCATATGGGGTCATATTCATAAACCTTCCATATGTATTTAGACATTCTTATTGTAGCTAGGGACATACTAATTTATACTTAAACAAACACCCTAGTATATTAAATTAGTTGACCTTGTATCCTTGACTGACAGCATATTTGGCAAGCTTGTCCAGCTCCTCTAGATCTATAACTCCATCCTTGTTGATATCGGCATGCTTCATTGCACGATTTACTTTCCGACCAGGGTTGTGGTAACCCATTTTTCGGAAAGCACTCGACAACTCCTCCTTGCTTAACCGACCGTCCTTGTTGCTGTCGTGATCTTTGAAGATTTTCTTCAATTGCTCTTCGGTTAGCTTAATACTTGCGGATTTTGACACGAAAATCGGCATGTTATTGCTCAGAAAGTTCAAGGGCGAAGCTAATTTGGGTTTATGTGAAAAACAATTGATTATAGCTAGCTTAGCAAAGCTATATGATGAGAAGGGTTATGAGAGGCATGGATTTATATAGAAATATTCCTAGCTACGATTACTTTGTACATGTGTTATCCCTTCCTCCCATCCTATTCCTACATGTGTTTTCTACTTTTTTTTTGATGAAATTTATTTCTCTTTTATTTAATTATTAATATATTCTTATTCGCTTCCTTTTACCTTTTTATTCCATGCAAGATTGAAATATGTTCTGATAATTAATTATAATATAATTATACAAAAAAATAATTTATGTTTGTAACTAATATTCACTCTGTCCTACATTTTCTTAATTTGTCTCATATATATAGTTTTTTCATTATATTATTATATATACACGTATGGGAGAGGGGGGATAGGATATGGAGGTATACCTAATTACGAAAAGGATGATAACATAAAGGTAAAGGAAAAGTAAGGGAATGAGATTCATACTTCGTTTTCAACCACACGAAGAACATGGTAGAGGAAACATATACATGAAGGTGAGGAAATTAAAGAGTAATAAGTCATTAAAACTGTCTTCTTTTTTCATTTATATATATTCTTTGTTGTCAATCCATCGCGCATTCAACGAAATAACTGAATCTGCTCTGTGGGTATCGTTTATTAATATTGATCCACATTTTTTTTAAAGTTATATATTAATGACAGAAAAGGCACGAAAAGAATGTTGACGTTGGAGGGTTGACGTGTGTAAACTGGTGTCATATTCGAAGTCATGAATGCTAGGCGTCAGCTGTGGATGCTTTTTTCTTTCTTCATATCATTTTTTCTTTGCCTTTCCTTTTCATTTCAAAAAGAATGAGAGATTTATGTATGGATTGGCAGTTTGGCACTTGGTCCAAATTAAAAGGGAAATTGTCTCATATTCTATGGATGGTGGAGTGCTGTCATTGCTCTAAAACCATGAATATGGGCACCCAAGCTTTATCTCTTCCTTATACTCAGAACTTTGGAGGAAAATTTGTCTGAATCTGTGCTCTGCATCATAGTTTTGGGAAGCACCTTCGCCCTTGGTATGGTAATAAAAAGTGTTGGTCTTGCAGTAGCTTAGCAGGCTTAGACAACTCAAAACAAGGTTAAAAAGGATTGAATAACTCTTGGTCAAATTGAAAAATGTTTGTAAGAGGATGGTGACATTTTTTTTGTCCCCGATAATCGTGATAGATACCTATGAAATTTTGGTAATCTTCCTAACAAATTTTTGTTAACCACACTATGAAACCGGTCATGTAGAATCGGAATCGGAACCTCACTGTTAGAAGGTTCCGGTTAAGATCTATATTTGTGGAACCGAAACTAGAACTAATGTGACTGAGATTTGGTTATAATTCAATATAGATATTTCAAGGAGTCTTGGTGCTAAAAATTATGCAAAACTGAGTCGGGGCCCTAGAACGCGTTTTTAGCCAAAACCGTGACGATTTCGTCTAAAATTTTGCAAAAACTGACCTGAAAAAGCTTTCCTCAATATTTGGCCAAGTACTCAAAAAAAATATATAATTCAACGCTAAAAAGATTGGAGGACTTTTCACATTTCTAATATCGTTTTCCTTTTTTTTTTTTTTTTCCCCAAATTAATTTAAGATTCAATCGAAATCGTGTTCTGATGCTCGGAAAAACAAATCCTTAAATTCAACGTGGCTAAGATTTGCTTAGATGAATATAGATATTTCAATGAGTCTCGGTGTCAAAAATCACACAAAATTAAGCCGAGACCCCCCGAACGCATTTGTAGGCAATATATAACCGCAATGGTTAGTATACATGATTTTGGTTAAAATTTTGCAAAAATTGACCCTTAAAATTTTTCCTCAATTTTTAGCCACAATAATCAAAGAGAATATATATTTCAACGCCAAAAAGATTGAAGGGCTTTTCACGTTTCTAATATCGTTTTTCCTTTTTTTTTTGAATTAATTTCTAATTATATCAAAACTGGTTTCTGATGCTCGAAAAAACAAATCCTTATATCCAATGTGGCTGAGATTTGGTTAGTTGAATATAGATATTTCAAGGAGTCTTGGTGCCAAAAATCATGTAAAACTGAGCCGGGGCATCGAAACACGTTTTTGGCCAAAAACTGTGATATGTTACTACACGATTTCGGCTAAAATTATGCAAAAACTGACCCGAAAAAAATGTCCTCTTTTTTTTGCCACAATACTTATAAAAAATATATAATTCAACGAAAAAAAGATTGAAGGACTTTTCACGCTTCTAATATAGTTTTTCCTACATTTTTCCAAATTAATTTGTGATTAAATCGAAATAAGATTCAGATGCTTGTAACAACATATACTTAAATCCAACATGGCTGAGATTTGATTAGATGAATATAGATATTTCATGGAGTCTCGGCGGCAAAAATCATGCAAAATTGAACCGGGGCCTCGGAACGCGTTTTTAGCCAAATACCATGATGGTTACTGGTTAATATACGATTTCGGCTAAAATTTTCCAAAAATTGGCCCTAAATATTTTTCTCTCAATTTTTGGCCAAAATACTCATAAAAAATATATAATTCAACGCAAAAAAGATTGGAGTGCTTTATACGCTTCTAATATCGTTTTCCCTTTTTTTTACTGAATTAATTTCTAATTCAATCGAAACCGGTTTGTGATGCTCGGAAAATTAAGTCCTTAAAGCCAATGTGGTTGAGATTTACTTAGATGAATATAGATATTTCAATGAGTCTCGACGCCAAAAATCACGCAAAATTGAGCCAAAGCCCCAGAACGCGTTTTTAGCCAAAAATTGCGATGTAACGTGTACACGATTTTGACTAAAATTTTACAAAAATTGACCCGAAAGTTTTTTCCTCAATTTTTAGCCACAATAATCATAGAGAAAATATAATTCAACGCCAAAAAGATTGAAGAGCTTTTCACGCTTCTAATATCATTTTTTTTGTGTGGATTAATTTCTAATTAAATCGAAATTGGTATCTGATACTCGAAAAAACAAATCCTTTTATCCAATGTGGTTGAGATTTGGTTAGTTGAATATAGATATTTCAAGGAGTCTTGGCGCCAAAAATCATGCAAAACTGAGCCGAGGCCCTAGAACGCGTTTTTAACAAAAAAAACTATGATACACGATTTCGTCTATTATTTTGCCAAAACTGACCCGAAAAATTTATCCTCAATTTTTGGCCACAATACTCATAAAAATATATAATTTAACACCAAAAATATTGAAAGGCTTTTCACGCTTCTACTATCGGTTTTTTTTTCAAATTAATTTATGATTAAATCGAAACAAGATTCAGATGCTCGTAAAAACATAGCTTTAAATCATATATGACTGAGATTTGATTAGATGAGTATAGATATTTCAAGAAGTTTCGGTGCCAAAAATCAAGCAAAACAGAGCCGAGGCCTCGGAACGCGTTTTTAGCCAATTACTATGATTAACGCATACGATTTCCGCTAAAATTTTGTAAAAATTGACCCAAAATATTTTCCTCAATTTTTTTGCCAAAATACTGATAAAGAAAATATAATTCAACGCCAAAAATATTAGAGGGCTTTTCACCCTTCTAATATCGTTTTCCCTATTTTTTTTAGAATTAATTTCTAATTCAAAGGAAACATGTTTCTGATGCTCTGAAAAGCAAATCCCTAAATCCAATGTGGCTTAGATTTGTTTAGATGAATATAGTTATTTCAATGAATCTTGACGCCAAAAATCATGCAAAATTGAGCCAATGCCCCAGAGCGCGTTTTTAGCCAAAAAGCGCGATGCTTAAATATACACGATTTTTGCTAAAATTTTGCAAAAATTGACTAGAAATTTTTTTCCTCAATTTCAAGCCACAATCATCATAGAGAATATATAATTAAACGCCAAAAAGATTGAAGGGCTTTTAACGCTTCTAGTATCGTTTTCCCTTTTTTTTTTCCGAATTAATTCCTAATTAAATTGAAATTGGTTTCTGATGCTTGAAAAAACAAATCCTTATATCCAATGTGGCTGAGTTTGGTTAGTTGAATATAGATATTTCAAGGAGTCTTGGCGCAAAAAATATTGCAAAACTGAGCCGGGACCTTGGAACGCGTTTTTAGATAAAAAAAAACTGTGATGGTTACTACACGATTTCAGCTAAAATTTTGAAAAAACTAACCCGAAATTTTTTTTCTCAAATTTTGGCCACCATACTCATAAAAAATATATAATCATATGTCAAAAAGATTGAAGGGATTTTCACGCTTCTAATATTATTTTTCATTTTTTTTTCGAATTAGTTTCTAATTAAATCGAAATTGGTTTCTGATTCTCAAAAAAACAAATCCTTATATCCAATGTGACTGAGATTTGGTCTACACGATTTTTAGCCAAAAACCGCGATGATTACTTCACGATTTCAGCTAAAATTTTGCAAAAATTGACCCGAAAGTTTTTTCCTCAATTTTTAGCCACAATCATAAAGAAAATATAATTAAACACCAAAAAGATTGAAAGGCTTTTCACACTTATCGTTTTCCCTATTTTTTAATTCGAATTAATTCCAAATTAAAGAGAAACTGGTTTTTTCAATGCTCGAAAAAATGAATCCTTATATCCAATGTGGCTAAGATTTAGTTTGTGGAATATAGATATTTCAAGGAGTCTTGGCGCCAAAAATCATGCAAAAATGAGCCGGGTGCTCGTAATGCTCTTTAGCCAAAAACTGAGATGGTTATCACATGATTTCATCTAAAATTTTGTAAAAATTGACATGAAAGTTTTTTCCTCAATTTTTAGCCACAATAATCATAGAGAATAAATAATTAAACACCAAAAATATTGAAGGGCTTTTCATGCTTCTAATATAGTTTTTTTTTCCGAATTAATTCCTAATTAAATCGAAATTGGTTTTCAAAAGCTCCAAAAAACAAATCCTTATATGCAATGTGGCGAGATTTGGTTTGTGGAATATAGATATTTCAAGGATTCTTGGCGCCAAAATCATGCAAAACTGAGACGGGCCCTCGGAACGCGTTTTCAGCAAAAAACTATGAATGTTACTACATGATTTCAGCAAAAATTTTGCAAAAACTGACTCGAAAAATTTTTCCTCAATTTTTGGCCACAATAATCATAAAAAATATATAATTCTATGCCAAAAAGATTGAAGGGCTTCTCACGCTTCTAATATTGTTTTTCCTTTTTTTTTCCCGAATTAGTTTCCAATTAAATCGAAACCGGTTTCTGATGCTCGAAAAACAAATCCTTATATGCAATGTGGTTGAGATTCGGTTAGTTGAATATAGATATTTCAAGGAGTCTTGACGCCAAAAATCATGCAAAAATGAGCTGGGTCCTCGGAACGCTTTTTAGCCAAAAACCGCGATGGTTACTACACGATTTCAACTAAAATTTTGCAAAACTTGACCCGAAAGTTTTTTTCCTCAATTTTTAGCCATAATAATCATAGAGAATATATAATCAAACACGAAAAAGATTGAAGGGCATTTCACGCTTTCAATATCGTTTTCCCTAACTTTTTCAAAATTAATTCCTAATTAAATCGAAACTGGTTTTTGATGCTCGAAAAAACAAATCCTTATATCCAATGTGGCTGAGATTTAGTTAGTTAAATATAGATATCTCAAGGAGTCTTGACGCCAAAAATTAGGAAAAGCTGAGTCGGGGCCCCGGAACGCGATTTTAGTCAAAAACTGTGATGGTTACAACCTGATTTCGGCTAAAATTTTGCGAAAACTGACCTGAAAGTATTTTCCTCAATTTTTTGCCACAATACTAATAAAAAATATATAATTCAACACCAAAAAGATTGAAGGGCTTTTCACGCTTCTAATATCGTTTTTCCTATATATTTTCTGAATTAATTTCTAATTAAATCGAAACTGGTTTCTAATGTTCGAAAAAACAATTCCTTATATCCAATGTGGCTGAGATTTGGTTAGGTGAATATAAATATTTCAAGAAATATGGGCGCCAAAAATCATGCAAAACTGAGACGGGACCTCGAAACGCGTTTTTAGCCAAATACTGTGATGGTACGGCTAAATTTTTGCAAAAACTGACTGATCGGTCATCAACAATCACAAAAAATAATCCTCACGTAAACCTAACTACGTAGATAGGGCAAGCAGGGGTCGAATCCCACAGAGAAGGGGAATATACTTATCAAAAGATATATCCTCTATGAGAATCATTCAAAAGCAAATGGTTAAAAGAGTGGGTAGTTAACAGTGATATTTTTAATCCCCTATAAAACAATTAATCTAAAAATAAAGCTAAACTAAACCAAACTAAACTATGAAAGATGTTTAAAAAAAATTATTAAAAGGCATACTTCTTTTCCAATGGTAGAAATCAATAAATATAATTATGGATCCTTGATTTAAAAGATAAATTTAATATTCTAGTTATCAAAACAAGCAAGATCAATTTTACGCCAATGATAACTTCAATCAAAAGATCTAAGCATCATGTAAAACATCAACAAACTTATTCTAATAACTCTCTATTAAATAATTGGTCTAGAGATAAATCCCTAACATGTATATTATATAAGATTTCCTGGGTCGGTCTTAAATTATCCCTTTTATTCTTAACGATTAATTTCCTTGGTCGGGCTTAAAAATCGTTAAGAATAAAGCATTAAGAACAATAATTCACACATGCATAACAAGTATAACCAAACCTATTCTCTCCTAGCTGGGTCGACTTAGTTCTAAATAGGGTTTATTAATCCCATTGAATCCATGGGTCGTGGCATTCAATTTGTTACCTCACAATCAAACTTGAATGGGTCGTTCTAAGCTTGATTTAACTATAGATTTATCCAATTATATCAATAGCGGCCGTCTAAATCAATAATCATCAAAATCATAAAATAAAATAGAGATTAATAAACATATTTAATCAAGAACAAATATCAAATTATAAGCACACAAATCTCACCATAATTAATTGATTAAAATCTCCAAAGGGAAAAGATGTATTAAGAATTTAACTACTCATGGATTTGGAAGAATCCATGAGAAACATAAGAAAACTTACAAACAGGGACGGAGCTAGGGGGAGGGGGTGC